>WKFP01014045.1:55672-119474 GCA_011057875.1 Pterocles orientalis
ACAGCAACCATAAAAACACCTGACTTTAGAGACTCTGATCCCCACTTTTCTCCCTACAATTCATTACTACTGGCTATAAAGCTCTCTTTAAGAGGGGACTGCAGAATTGAAACATATTGTCACTACACATTTTTACTCACAGGCTTGTTCCTTCCGATTTTAGTGGTATTTTTAATTTAAACTCAGCATCCCATGAAGAAGAGTATCATACCAGGTAGGTCCTACTTGTATTGATGATAATTTGTAATGTATTACTAAGAGAGAACAATTCTAGGAACTTCAAGCCCTAGGACTTAAGATGTAAATAACCTTAGGCAACATCCAACAGCATATTGCAGGTGCACATATTAATATGTACATTAATACAGGGAATTAATGTTGCCTCTGATAGAAGTGTAAGAAAGTAATATTGAAAATAATAATTTAATTCAATATGTAACATTAAAATAACTGATATGTCAGCACAGAAGTGCTGCACTTCCAAAATTACAATACAACGTTTCTTGACGTGAATTTTCACGCTGTAAATCAACAACGAAAGAAACATACTAGTTGCTAAAGCATGAGAGAGAACTCCAGTCAAGGGTATAAGAGTAATTGCCACTTCAATCTACAACTCTTGAGTAATTTTCAATAGTCAGTCAGCTTCTCTGTCTTCAGAAACTGAAGCAATAAGGCAAGCAAAAAGTAACCGAACCTGTAGTTTTTCTTGTGTATGCCAACTACTACAGATACAGTTGTTCTACGTTATATATGTATAGAACATATCAAGTTCTGCTAATACTAACTCTACAAATATAACTTTAATTGCAATGAAGGATAACATACAGATACGTAGCAGGGCATGTGGGAGACAAATGCTTTTTTAATTAAGATAAATTACCAGCAATGTCATCTCATGCAAAGTATCAAAATATTTAGGAAAGCTAGAAAAAAGACCTTTTACCTGTATAGGATGCATAGTAGCAAAGTCCCCACACTTACTTTTTCTTTCATGCCCTTTATTTATTTTTTATGTGTTGCTTTAAGATTTGAATATAGAAAATGTCTTCATTTTTGTGTTATCTTTCCTCATAAAATGTCCCATTTCTGTCTCCTGCCCACTGCCACGCATGGAATGACTCATATAATCAATTAGCGGCACAAATTTTGTTCTTTAAAATCTGACATATTTGAAAATTCACAAGGAAAATTCATGGTAGACATATTTTCTAATTATGATTTAGGAATGAAACCTGAAAAAGAAAGAGAAATCTTTTAATTTCATGGTAACTTGTTCTCTGATTCACAGATAAAGCTATTTATTTATTTACAGCAAAATAAATAAGTTTAATCTTTATAGCCATAACTCAGCTTGTGAAAACTTACCTCCATTTCTTTGGGAAGCAAGGTAGTTCCAAGTGTGAAAGCAAATATGAACTGACAAAAGGACCTATCAAATTTTTTTACAAAAATTACTGCAACAAGATTTGATATTTGGGTTCTTCATTAGTTTTGTTAAATCAACCATTTTAAATATACAGAAACCTTTCCAGACTATACCTTCTGACATTTTGATATTTATTTATTTATTATTAATCAACTTGTTTATTAACCAACTTCTTTATTTTCTGATTAGGAAAGAAGATGTTTGCACATCAAAGGTTAATTAAGAGTTTCAGGAATTTTTGCAATATCCCATACTGAAATACATTAATAGAACTGTCTTGTGCAGCTTTCAAATACAGATTTACAAATACACTATACTGCTTAGGTAACACAGACCATACTATTAAATAGAAGGAAGATCTTTTTGCTACAAGGAGGAACAGTTCGCAACAAGTACTTTCATACGGCAAGGACTTGCAGCTCCTGGAGACTGTGGTTACAGACCTCCAGCGTAGCAACATTCTTCCTGTCTAGCCTTGTAATTTTTTGCCAGGTACTCTGTACATTAAGTTGTTTCATTTCAATTGCCCTAAGGATTTCTTGCTCACTAACTAATGGGGAGCTTGACGCATCATTATTTTAACAGAGCACAATGTGATAAAGCTGTAGGATTCTCTAGTAAAAAAATTACTGGTTCTGTTCTTAATAGATTAGTTCTCATAATATTTAGCCACACATAAGCAAGGTCTTTGTATTTAAAATATTATTTAGAAGAAATATTTTACTGGGTTCAACTAATTTCTATAAAATAAAGGGTATTTTCAAACACAGTTTACCTGCACATAAAAAAAAAGATGGAGACAGGGTGAAGCTATAAATTTTGCTTCACACAAAAAAAATACAGAACACTAGATGTTCATAAATGTCAAGAGTAGGTTTCTTTTTTAATACCCTAATTAAAATGGAAAAGAATATGAGACCTTTGGGGGGTACAATCCTTCTAGTTCACTAAACCTAGGATTGCTTGAAGATGTGGAGGTTGTGCATTGTTGTTTGTTCTATAATGCTCTGATCAGAAGCTTCAGAATGGCTTATGAATCATTTCCCAGTCATTCATACAGCACTGAGGCAGTTCAGATAAAAGCTGCTAGGCTGCAGACAAATCTCATTCTGTATGCATTCTCACTGACTCAATTCCCAGACTACATGCTTTCCTCTCTGTTTTGCATATCCTTTGTTTAAAGTTTTTAATTACCATATCCAGGTTTTCTTCTCACAACAATCCCAAAAGGCAGAGTCTAACTTAAAAAAATGTTTTACTGATAGTCCTTTTCCTCTTCAGCTCTGTATATTGAGACAACAGTTCAGGCATCTCCTAAACTCAGACTATCCACTATATACGTTGATCTATTGGAATTTCACTTATCCTCCAGCAGTTTCCTTATTGACTCTTGTGTATCTGTCTATGACCTTCTGTCTAAATTTTAAGGAGCAAGAGTTGCTGAATTATTGTACGTATTACTGTGAATGCTTCTACAGACATAATTTCTGGGTTTTAGAATAGTTCTGTGCTAGTTGCCAAATCCTACAACTGATCTAGAGCCAGAATACAAGAAAAATGGGGCATCGAACACCACAAAGTCTCAGTCCCTCATTCCTTTACCATATTTACTCCAACAAGAATCTGCATGTACAGTGCATTCAACAGCACAGACTGTAAGATAGTTCTTATTTGTTGACAAAAATGGTGACCAGTCTTGCACTAAATTAGACTTCCTCCCAAAAATACTTGTTTCACAATTTATCTGATTTCTTATGAAAACTTCAGCCTTTACCTATGCCTGGGAAGGAAAAATTAGTCATTTCAGTAGTTGAAAGCAATAATTACCAAGTATAGTAATAACACATTTGGTAATCTACCTCTTCATGCCACATGTTGGTAGTGGAGCCCTCCTATGCACTATGGTTCAATGGACTGGAAATCCTGGCTGTATGTTTGACCTGTTACAGCTCTTTTAGGAAGTAAGCTGCCTTCTGAATTTCCTTTTAAATTGTGTGTCCGGAACCATGCTGGACAAAAGCATTGATTAATATTTCAGCAATAATATAAAAAATTATGATGGTATAAGGTCTCACTCACGTAAAGGGGCTGATCTGGTCCTGGTGAAAATCAATAAAGTTTTGTTATTGACTTTTCAAGGAGCAGGATTGATCTCTAAAGGCAACAAATGCATTGAATTAGATTAGTAAATCACTGTTCCCACGACCAAGTTAAAAGGCAAATGAGTTGTTAAGTGAGAGTCTGGTAACAATATCACATCATAGGGCTTCCTGGTTATTTTCTTGTGGAATTCACACAGCAGAATTTCAAAGAAAATATTCTCCCATCAGTTTATATAAAAAATATTGTAAATTTGTCTCATACCAAAAGGAACCTAAAATTCAAAGTTAAAGACACCTTATTTTGACGTCTGCATTTAGAGCAACTGATCTTCTCTTGACAAAGAGTTTCACACAGTTCTAGCTAAATACATTAGAAAATACAGTCTGGCAGGACTGAGTAATTTAAATATCTTTCCAAAAATCCAGACTATATCTTGATTAATGAAGCTTTTCTTGATTAACGGAGCATTGCAGAAGTCTCTGTGGAAGCATGCTGTGTTAAAATGAAGATGCTTTTAATACACACTTTTAAAAGTTTTCAGAGTGGATATTCATACAGGTCTGAAGTCTTGCATGATCCATTTATATGCACAGATTAGAAATGATGGCATATCCTTTTTGTAGGGCTCTCATGTGTCGGCTCCTGGTGATTACATGACACAGTCAAGCAGTTCTCAGAATGAAACACTCTACAGAAAAGATGACCTATAATGCAAGAGGTTATGTGCCACAGAAGACAGCATATAAATATTTAAAAATGTAGAATACATGAAAAAGCATCTTTACTTCTATTTGCTGTCTCATGCCAAGGGCAAAAGCACCTTCATTGGTAAAGATATCAATCATGCATTGCTTATATATACATAGATAGATGGATATATTAATATATAATATTAATATATAATAATATAACGTCATGGTTCCTGTGTTTATAAAATTCCTCTTATAGTGAACTCATTGGCAAGCAAGCATTTAGCCAATAAGAGCTCCACAGTGGATAAATTCTTAATGATGGAAAGGAGGCTAACACTTTGAAATGCTGTTTGTGTATGACCTTATTTTCTTTCTCCCCTTCCCTTAAACTGGTATATTACTATTTTTCCTCCAAAATGACCACATAAACTTGAGTCCTACAGAGACGACAAGCCAGTGCAAAGCATTTAAATTCCTAAACAAACAGCCTGGACTCAATGTAAAAACGACCATTTTGATTCGAGAACATTTTTGAAAATTCAACATGACACACATAAAATCTTTATTGCCAGCAGCCAAGCAGTTCAGAGCTAGTTCTCTAATCCCAGTGTGGGACCTAAAGTGCACACAGGAAGCTGGATTCAATTTTTCACTTAATTCCAGAAGTTATCCATTATCCTTCCTTACTGAGTAAAGGGGGTTACTTTTCCTTGGCAAGCTCCTTGGTATGCAGAGCTAAAATTGGGTCTCAGTCACAAAAGACCTGTCAGTAGACATTAAATTATCTAATTACAACTGAACATGTTATTGAACAAGTCATATTTAAACTATGAATGACACAAGTCAAAATTCATTCTTAAAATAACCCTAAGTGATACACATACCCCAATATAGCTTCATCGTTTTGCTACTGTCTTATCCACACAGTGTCCAATATGAGTCATAATTGAGACTTGCAAAATGATACATGCTCAATATTTTATGGCTTAATAGGAGATGTGGCTAGAAGCAATGCAAGAAAAATAAAACCATCCAACCAAGGTAATATTTCCTAAAAACAATTTCAGCCCATGGGGTTTTATTCATCAATAACAATTGCACTGAGACCTGACACAAAAAGTAGATCTTTAATATCAATAACACAAAATGCTACCTTGCTAATGAAGACATATTACTTTATTGATTAGCTGTGCAGGAATGTTTATGTTGATTTTGCTTCTAGTTGCTCATCTGTGGACGAGCTCTTCAATTTTACTCTATTTGCATGCAAAGACTTGTAGAAATGGTTGTAAGAGTTTTCTTACAGCCTGCGTCCCCCTCTCCCAGCTTTCTTACAGCCTATATTCCCCCCCAGCTGAATTCTGCTATACTTGGTTTGCACTAAGCACAGGCAGAATAAAGTATGCTAAAGTTAAGTCTATGGAAATCCAGCTCACCTTAATCAAGAGTGGGTTTAGCAAAGGCAGGTTGGTAACCGCCCCCTTGCTACCCCCTGTGGCTTCTTTAGCTATGTCCTTTAGGAAAAAAAAGTAATTAATAAATAACTACATATGAATAATAGCATGGATCTAACAGCTGTAAGTCCCAAATGATTGTATATGCCGACCCAGTGTTCTGATGAACAGCCAGGTATTTGAAAGGACGACTTCTTACTGCAGGAAGGAAAAAAAATACACACACTCAGCCATATATGTGTGTGTGTGTATATATATATAATGTATAAATGTGTGTATATCTATCTATAGTGTGTAAGATTTGATCTTCATAGCTCTTTCCAGTCTTTCATAATTTTCTTAATGAGGAACATGACCAAAGCCAACAAACACTGGCTGATCTCCACTGCCTCTTTACTCTCTCCTGCAGGAGACCCAGGCTGCAGGACCTGCAAACACTTCCACAGCAACTGACACAAAGAGATTGCAAGTCATTAAAATCCAGAGGTGCACAGATTCAGGGTTTGGTTTTCTCTGTCTTCTTGAACAAAATACCATGAGAGTTTTTCTTCAGTTAAGAACAGCTGTTTCTACTACTACTGTCAATGACAAATTAAGATTTGTACCGTTAGAGATGGAAAAACACATAAAAAAATCAGCTTTCCTCAAGAGTTTATTCTTAACATTTTTTCTCACTAAAATCCACAGAGGAAATAGAGAGGCAACAGCTCTTTATTACAGCATGTTTTCTTGCATGTTGGCCACTTCTAATTTTACTGCCTGTGGGCTATCTGGGAACTAGCAGGAAAGAATATCCTACATTCCAAATCAAAACAAAAAAAATAGAGCTCAGTGCAAAACTGCATTGTACAAAACATACAGGGCACCGAATTTCAGCATATAAGCAGAGTTTCTTCTGTCTATTTAAAAGCATATGCACTTCTCCGTAACAATGCACAGAACTGTTCTAGGAAAACATTCGCTGCTCATTGCTCACTGCTTCTGCCTTCATGGGACTTTGTAACAAACAGGAATGGATTTCTCCATTTAAGCCATTCCCAGATGACTCCAGATATCTCACCTCTCAGTCTGTCAATTAGACTGAATATGAGTAAGCAGGGTACAGAAGTACAGAGATTTCTACAGGCCATTTCAGTCATTTACAATACTTCAAAAAGCAGGAGATGCTACATTTCTGTCCCTGCCTTCCCATACTTGTCTAACCTTTATAAAAATGACTTTGAACCCTATCAAGACCTCCAAAGTACATTTTGGAGTGTTGGAGTACTTGTTTGATAGCACCAACTCATCTACCAATTTCATAAGCCAATACTCTTGTTCAATCATCGGTTTAAAAAGAAATAATGAAATGGACCCAGAAAATAAGACAACATGATGAAACCCCCATTAGTACTGTGACAGTTAACCACCAATCACTGCTGTACAGGAAACAGCTATCTATCCGATTTTGCGCTGACTCTATAGCACTCGCAGGACTCTGGTTCTGTGGCTTGCTTAGGAGGGCATCACAAGAGCCAAAGAACTCACCAACCACAAGATGTATGACACTTGCGTTTTCTTTCTCATGCACAAGGCATGATACTTACAGAAAGGATTTGACAATCTTAAATCCAAGCTGGCTTTGACACAATTCACAAATAAATATTTATCTCCTTTTTATTACATGCCATTGGAATCCATAACAACTTAATTCAAACATGTCAATAATATACTAACCTAAATCTGTGAGTCTACCTCCAGGAAGACAGTGCAAACCCTCAAAGAGGCTAGTTACATTCTGTCAGCTAGCTCTATAGGACCTACTTTGAATATCCACACAGTTTATTAGAAAATGCTAGCCTGTCTATACTTTGCTAATCCAAAAGTGAAGAAGCCATGATCTTTTTCCCTGGAAAATAAATACCTGGTTAAAAAATTATTTTAATTCCAGAAGAGGGTAATTTTTCAAAAAAATACCCTGTAACAATCAAATTTATTATGCATATTGTGCAGTCATATGCTATTACAAATACAATGAAATAAAAAATATAGAATAAACCAACTAATCTTCCAAAAATGTTTGAAATTGTTTTCTCAGGAATTTTCTTTGATATAGCTATGGATCCAATACACAATCTGACCTTTTTAACAAAAAAGATTTTTCAAATTAAAAAATGGACAGAAACTATCAGTAAGTTATTTTGTTAAAAAAAAAACAACATACAGATATAGATTAAAAACCTAATTCTTTTACTTGTTCACAGGATGAGCAAAAATTGTAAATTTCCATGTTGCCAGAAATTGGGCTATGCAAAACTCGATATGGACTGGCTTTCCAAACCTGTGGTCTCTTTTCTTTGAAAACATTTCTAATATAATTGCACATACATATATGCATAAGTAAAAATCTCAAAAAGTGTATCTCCTAAAGATATAGCCTAGAAGATGCCAGCATCATTGGCAGATATTATTACTACAATAGGGCTGGATTTATAGGCCCTTAAAAAAAAATAGGAACATATCATTCAACGTGCATTCCATTCTGCACATTTTAGGGTCTCATGTTAATCAGTCCTTGTAAACAAGTGTAAAACTATCCTCTTATCCCTTATTTGTCCAGACATTCACTATGACTACAACATGCTTATTTATCATCTGTTACTTTTGAGAGATCAGTCATATTTCAAGCTCAAAAAACTTACCTTTGCAGTAGAAATGATACGTAAATGAGAATTAGCAGTGGGAAAATACCTGAAACTCTGATCTCCTCTCTTTTAAAGATGTCAGAAAATTATTTTCATTTATATCAATGGGGCATTAAATCTGTATCTAATTCCATACGTGTGAAAGCTGTAAGGATTCAAAGTGTATAAGAATGCTGTAGAATAAAACAAAAACATACCAAATTCTGCAAGGTTGCTGAAGTGAGTCACTCTAGGCAATCAGATTATGAAAATTAAATCAATTTATGGGAGAACAAACCATGCTTACCCTGTAAGTATTTTTAGTACTTTTAGTACAGTGGCACCTGGATGATTCAACCCCTTCTTTCACGAACTATTCACACATAAGTAAAAAGAAGATTCTAGACCCAAAGGATAAATACATTAACTGCATCCATTGTGCTTAACTTTTAAATATTTAAAAGACTGTTTGAAGACTCAACATTCACTTTACCGGGTACATGTTCACAGAGAAGAGTGATGTATATAGATATTTCTAATTAAACATCTATACAAGTTGGCTCAACTCTAGAATTATTTCAGCTAGATCAGGTTTTACCTGTCTAATCTTGTCCATAATGAAAGTGAGAAAATTACAGATAAATAATTGCTGCAGTAAGACTACAGCCATTAGCATGGTTATAATTTTTATTTATCTTTAGCTTTTCAGAAAGACTATCATGACACAAGAAATGAAGCAATAGAGAAAATGTTCCAATGGTTAAATTATCTACCTGTTAATCTTTTTCCTATGATCAGCAGTATCAAGTTTGATGCACACTGTCCTCCATGTGACCTTCACTTGCAAAATCTTTAAGTCATAAATTAAATTTCTTTCATCTAGTTATTCTTTACAGACCATATCTTGCTCACCTGTGCAATATTCAGCATCTGGTATGATGAGATCTTTGCAAAGCTCCCATATTCCCACAAGGAATATGCAACCGGGAAACCTGAAACAATTTTAAGTGTAGTCTACCATAGAGAATCATAGAATTATAGAATCATAGAATGGTTTGGGTTGAAAGGGACCTTAAGGGTCATCTAGTTCCAGACCCCTGCCATGGGCAGAGACACCTTCCACTAGACCAGGTTGCTCAAAGCCTCATCCAGCCTGGCTTTGAACACTTCCACAGATGGGGTATCCTCAGCTTCTCTGGGCAACCTGTTCCAGTGCCTCAACACCCTCAGAGTAAAAAAAAAAAAAATAATTGTCCTAAAATCTAACCTAAATCTACCCTCTTTTAGCTTATAACCATTACCCCTCATACCATCACTACACTCCCTGATCAAGAGTGCCTCCCTATCTCTCCCGTAGCCCCCTTTAAGTACTGGAAAGACACTATAAGGTCTCCCTGAAGCCTTCTCTTCTCCAGGCTGAATAACTCCAACTCTCGGCCTGACCTTACATGGGAGGTGCTCCAGCCCTCTGACCATCTTCATGGCCCTTCCCTGGATCAGCTTCAACAGGTCCATGTCCTTCTTACATTGGAAGCCCCACAGCTGGATGCAGTACTGCAGGTGGGGCCTCATGAGAGCGGAGTAGAGGGGGAGTATCATCTTCTTCAACCTGATGGCCACACTTCTTTTGATGCAGCTCAGGACATGACTGGCCTTCTGGGCTGCAAGTCATGTTGAGCTTCTCATCTACCAGCACCCCAAAGTCCTTTTCCTGAGGGCTGCTCTCAATCCATTCTCCACCCAGCCTGTATTTGTACTTGGGATTGCCCTGACCCACATGCAGGACCTTGTACTTGACCTTGTTGATCTTCATGAGGTTTGCATGGGCCCACCTCTCAAGCCTGTCAAGGTCCCTCTGGGCGGCATCCCTTCCCTCCAGTGTGTCAACCACACCACAGAGCTTGGTGTCGTCATCAAACTTTCTGAGGGTGCACTGTCCCACTGTCCATGTCAACAACAAAGATGTTAAACAACACTGGTCCCAATATCGACCTCTGAGGAACGCCACTCATCACTGGTCTCCGCTTAGACACAGAGCCATTGACTGCAACTCTGGACAGAGTGCAATCATGCAGCCAATTCCTGGTCAACTGAGTGGTCCACCTGTCAAGGTCCACTGGTTGAGGCAAAGACCACAAAAGCTGTTTCCTCACCTTGTCCATTTCTCTGTCTGTGACTAATACAGTTCCCAGGTACAGTTCCACTAATACGTCTGCTGCTGCTTCTGCCTAACATGCCATAACTATCCGTCCCTTTCGTTTGCTCATCATGCCTCATTTTTCTTACCCTGAACAGTGCACAGGAGAGTATAATTGTGCTCTCTGGAACAGATTTTCAACAGATCTATGCCAGTGGACACCTACTAAAATCAACGGAGATAGGCTGGTATACACAGCAGCTGAGATCTTCTGTCTTTAGTCATGTGGTAAAAAAAATACAGATTTTAAGTTCCATAAGAAAGGTCTAGGATGCTGGTAGTAGGTCTCACTTTTAAAAAGTCTGATGAATTTCTTGAGCTGTCTTCTGACATGCTTCAGCCCTAGGAATCAAATAGCTAAGGAGGGCTCATAAAAATGAGCAAATAAACATAAAAGGCTGGCTCTGAGTGCTATTGTATTTCAGAGCTGGCTCACTGCTCTTGGTAAAGGGCTGCTACAGACATACACAAAGAATCATATGAATAATGCTGGAGCCATCTACCTACAGCACAGAAACATGATCTTTTCTGTTCAAATGTGTTTGAAATTTGTTAGAACTGGAAAAAAGATTACTTTCCCTAAAAGGACATAATTTCATGCTCACTGCTTTTTTCTGGATACAGGACTGGGAGGTGAAAAAAGCCTAAAAACCTATTCAGTCCTTGCTGGCTTAATACCTTTAACATATTATTTCTGATGAAGATGAAAAAATCAGGGTTGTAAAAACTGTTCCTAAAAAGAAAAGAAAGGCTTTAGCTAACAAGGGGGAAAAGAAAGTATGGGAGGCAGCTTACTGCCTCAACATCAGTTAACAATACAAAAGCCTGAAGTCTTTAACTCATTAATTTGAAAGGGTTTGGCTCCAGCTCTTTATTTTGGCTTTTCATTTTTGTTTGTTTGTTTTTCCCCTCCCAAAGGAAATCTGGACTGTAGACGATTACTTTGAAAACAAAGCAGTACACAACTCTGGCAGAGAGATTCTCTTCAGAAGAGATCATTTGAGGAATAAAACATGCTTTAAATTAACAATCAGTTGCAACAGTGACAGGCCTCAGGGTCTGGTGACACGGCCTCACATTAATTACTTGCTAAAGGAGTGGGATTGTGTGCAATATAACACGAGGATAAATATTAGGATAAGCAGTTTCAAGAGGTTAGGCAAAAAAAGTCCCTTTTTGACATCAACATTGAGAAATCTGAGGAGGTTAAACACAAAGCTGAAACTAATAGACATACACAATATCCTTTTCTAATGAGCATGAACCTCTGCCTATGGATCTGCCCACAGTTGTGCAATGGAGATGAGACAGCTGTTAACGTTCAAAACTAAATAGGAGGGGTTTTAATCTATTAAGAAGGAAGTAGCAACATTAGGTGATTACTAATTTAGAGCATACTGAATCGTGCTCAGTTTTCCTGGAACTACAAACCAATTTCAAGGCAATCTCCATGGGGAGTGGACCTGAACCAGTGAACCGCTGCGGATCAAACAGGATCTTTATGGACAATGAATGCTCTGTTCAACCTTTTGTGGAGGTCTGATAATTTAGATGTTCAATAAGATATGCTGTGAGCTAAGAAGTACGTTACTTGGGAGAGATCTCATGAGACATCTCAAATGATCCTGCTGAAGCACTCTGCTAACTAGTTGCACACTAGGTGAGCACCTATAGTGAATTTGATTCATCAGAAGAAGCAGCAAGATTTCAAAGTCATTCTATGATCCAGTTGGAGGAATGAAACTATTTTCCCTTTAGCTACTGTATCAGCCCCTGACAACCCATGGCCTAATTATGTTATCACCTTCAGTAATGCGCTTAGTCAGTCAAAACTGTCTTCCTTTATTGTCCAGTCTTAATACATATGTAACAGTTTTACAAGGGGAAAATAGGTTTTTGTGAGATCAGGAGCTCTGCTTTCACAGCAGAGTCACAATCTAGTCCGAATATGCTTGCCAGAGGTGTGCACTTACTATACCTCCTGGAAATTCCTCAGCTAGGGAAAAGCTTTTTCAGTATTTAAAGTACAGCCTCCTATTAAAATGTGCATTTTTAAATGTCATGCTTCATCTTAGTTTTCTAGTTTGTTTTTTGGACAGCAGCTAAAACAATGCACTCTCCTGTGGATTAAGAAAAAAATAACTGGAGAGTAGGCTGGAAGGAGACAAGAACTATGCCACCATCTCTGGCTTGAAGTACAAAATCATGGTGCAGGAAAAATCACAGTTGTTCCAGATTGTGTTTCAGCTGCTATTTTTCCTGAGGCCATCACTCCTGTTCCAGATTTTTCCTCTTCTGCTGTCTCAGAGTGAACTACCCATAACTTGTACAAACCTCTATGCAATTCCAAATCTTTCCCTGCTTTCTGTGAGACCAGGGTTGGGGTGGGATTAAACAAAGTGTCCCAGAGAATGGAAACACAAAATATTCCAAACTCTTACCTCAGCAGTAAAAACCCACCCTAGAAGATTTCACATACAAGAGAGGGTAGAAGTGTCAGGCACCAACCAGTTGAGAAACATCATCTTCAAGGCATCAGCAGTTTGTGCAAAATCTAAGCGGGCACTCCCAGAAAATCGTGAGGCAGAGATAACCATGCAATTCTGTGTGACAGAGAACAGATGAACAGTCACGAGAAGGCTCTGAGATCAAGAGCTCATGACACCAACCACATATCATAAATCCTCAGAGAGAGGAGGTTGAAAAAGACAGTGCTGTTAAGATCAGTTGTGACTGATTCTTATTACATATATCTAAGGCACAAGTTTCGCTTCCAAGCTTCCACAAGCCAATCAGCTCCAGTGTTCTCAGGCAGACATTAGGTTACATAAATCCCCCACACTGTGCATAACTCCCTCTGCAAATTGTTACCTGTGGCCAGCCTGGGATTGCCAAGGACAACTCTGGACAAAATAAACAAATAAATAAATAGGTCATAGCAAAATGACAATTTATCTTGAACTGGATTTTTTCTTCCGTCAAACTAAGAAAGTGCTCGGAACATGGACAAAAATAAACCTTCCCTGACTGTGGAGGTAGAGTCCTCTGACTTCTATGGATTTTTAGAATTAGCTAAAAGGTTCAAGGAAAAACTAATATAGTGTTCCAAACACTCCAGGTGACCTGTGCCAAATGTAGCAGCTGGCATTAATAGAGTAAATTACATGATTATATTAAAGATGAATGGCACAGCTTTACAAAAATAAATATCTAACACTGTTTAGAATTCAAATCAGCTACAGCAGGAGCAGACCTAATGGATATGAATGAACATTCTATTAAGTCTCCATTTACCTTCCCACCATGACCAGGATTCAGACTTTGTGAATGTATAACAAAGCTGACAGTATTTTTACAGGCCTTGCAAAGAAAAGTCCCTATCACCACAGTATTTTAAGCACCTCCTGATATCTTGCCACCTGGGAAAGGATATATTGAGACAAAGACAAAGGTCTAGTTTGACCTCACTGGAAACCAGAATTCTGTCTACACAAAGACCTTGATGCTTTGCTCTATGCTAGGATGAAAACAAAACCTTTCAGTTTGGGAGCTGGCGAGTAGGAAGGTGAAAGACTTTCTCAGAATTGGCAGTAGCCCAATGCTTATAGCAACTGCCATGGATAGGGGGTTTTCCCTGAAATAAACATCTGAAGCTGCATCTCCACGACCCTGTGAGGATGCTCTGATCTGTGTTAATGGCTATTCTGAGCACTGATCTCTTTCCTGCTTCAGAGGATATCTAACCTTGGCTCAGAAGGCCAGCATTTTTCTACAAAATATTCAGATGTTGATGTGGAGGGGCACAAAAGCTTCCTAGAAAATTTTTCAGTGAGTTGTAGTTAGGGTTCTGCAGCCTTCCCGTAATGGGAGTATTTGTGTTGGCAGCAATAGGATTACCTGCATCATTAAAGGTTGCAGGAGTTCTCCTTTGGCAGGTGCAGTAAATGAAAAAAATTATTTTCAGAGTATTTGGTTTATAACAGAAGGGCTTAATTATAGTTCCCATGAGGCTCAGCAGCACAGATCACAGTGATCAACATCAGCTCCAAACAACCATAATGAAAATCTGAGAGGTACTGAAAGCAGCACTGGGGGCCGCAGGATAATAACACAAGTAAGCAGCTTTCTCAGACAGGTTCTGAAAAGGAGAGAAGAGATGGCATTTCATTATTTTCTTCCCCTGTCTAAGGGTGATTGGAAAGAAAAAGCATTCTAATGTGCTTGCAATGCACAGTGTAGTCAAACTAACAGCTTCACGTGGGTTCACACCATGTACTGAGTGCTGTCACAGCACTAAGCCTAAACCTAAGACAAATCTAACTTAGGACACTGAAGAATCAAAGCCAAAACAAGATGATCTTGTTTTCTATTATGAATGAGGCCTTGGGAGAGAGAAAATAAATTAATCGCTAGCCAATAGAAGACATTGCTTTTAACTCATTCTAAATCCAACAGAAGGCTGAATTTGGGGTGAATTACCCTTCCACCCTCTCAGTCTGAAGTGCATTTTTTTTAATTTTACAGAATATACCACTTAATTAAGACAGTCTATTTAATATTCTGATTCTAAGAAGTCTTACTATCAGTCCTATTAAAATCAGTAGTTATTCAATCAAGTGACTATGACAATCCAAAGAACCACGGCTGGTCTAAGCTCTTGAAGAAAAATGTTTCCCTAAAGCTAATGACTATCAGAGATTGATCTTTATTTAAGACAGCAGTTGTACTTAGGCATTTGGCCAATGGCCAAACCAATAAATATACTCTTGAACATGTATATATACACATACATTTTTCAGGGTTGTTTACTCAGATATTCATTATATTTGAAACAATACTATTAACAACATGGAGAAGTGACTAGGGACACGATCCCGCACAGATCTGAAGACAGAAACTCTGCTGAGCTTCATTTCAAAAGAAGAAATGGAGATTAACTGAATACGTCAGGACTTGTACTTGCAAAACTAGGTCAGGCTGCCACACAAATCAATCAGAACAGGAGTAAGCCTTTTACAGAACTCTTGGGCAGAATTCTCTACTGTTTCAAGTATTTTCTGTCTGCAGAAGAGCTTACTCTCACAGGCAAATGCTGAAGCATCCAGGCAGCCTGGCAAGGTAGTGATAAGAAAGACAGGGGGGAGGACGCCTTTCCTTATCCAGCCCACAAGACATCTGCAGAACTGGTACACTGCAACCCCTGGAGTCTAGAATATCCCTCATTACTTAGTCTAAACATTTAACACATAATAACGGGTCTGGGCCTTACACTTCCCTTCTGTTTCCCTTCCTTGGGTTGGTTTGTACCAGTGAGTGTCTTTCATAAGGGATTTGACTGCAGCAGGATCTGTGCAATTGCCCATTATGTGGATGCCTTTTTTCTCACAGATCCTCCTTTCGTGCACACATTTGAGGGCATGCCATTTTGCTATTCCTGTATACACAGTTAAGTGCAAGAATAGTATTTCCTGTCCCTGCCACTGAAGCAACAATAATTCTACATTAATTAAAGGAAATATAAGAGATGCCTTATATAAGCTACTAACTATTAACAATGGAAAGTGTTTAAGGTGACCCTGTGGCCCAAGGTACTTATAGAATATTTTGCATCGGCAGAATTGAAAGCCAGCCTATGCTTTAAATGCTTTGATATTGAGATTCTAGTCACTGCTCACAAAAAGTAAGGCAGTAGGGTCAAAGTAGGCTCAAAGGGACCACCACATAATTATTCTGGACTACATTTTTCTAATCTGATCCTCTGGGCTGAGAGGAGGATTGAGCAAGATTAAGCTCCCTTACCAGTTTTTGCAGTAATTCCTGTAGTTCAGGGGAGGAAATAAATGGCCAGGTAGTATGCAATGATTTTCCCCACCCCATCCCATCCCATCCCCAATAGCAGTCTATTTTTGGTTACAACACCCTGACAATTCTAACAAGCACAAATATTCTGACTCAAAAGTTCTTGGAATCAAAACTCTTATTTAATTTTAGTGGATCAGGTGATCAAAGGAAATTATTCAGCACAAACAACACTGGTTTAAAAAAAAAAAGAAGTTTCCTGAAAATTACTTCAATTTTTCACTTTATTCCCTGCTCCACTGGCTTCCGATGACTTAATTTCTGCCTCTCAAGATCTGGAGAGATCAGTATACATTAAAAGAATCTGTACCAGTTCAAGATTCTAAGACCTAATGCTAAGTACAGAAAAATAGACAAATTGAATCCACATTGGTAATGGCAATTACACAATTGAATTGTTATATATTTATAGAAGCAGGGTCCAGAAAGTCCCAGCTGAAGCAATACTAACAACAGACAAGACGGCCTTTATAAGTAACTGTGAGCTACCCTTTCCTTGTGAGTTCCAAGTCTGCCAGCACTGTCCTGGGGGTACGGCAGCCACCTGTTTCCCAAGGATGCTGAGGAGTAGCGCATCATTCTAGACAAATGAGAAACATTTATGCAGCAACATTTTTGGTTTTACTGTCTGCGGTACAGATTACAATCCAAACTAAAGTGGTGTAAGAAAAACAGTAACTGATCATGCTCACAAGAGAATCACTTCTATTTCAGAATTTTGGTCACTGGACACACACAGGCTGCATGCCACAGAGGCCCAAGATCTCCAGCAGGAAGTGTTTATTCGACTTTAACGCCTTTCACAATGGCCATGCTGGCTGCTGTTAGAAAAGGGTCATTCAACTGTTCTCTTAATTATCTTCTTCTGTACAAATGAATTCGAACCAGACAGAAGATGGGATGGTACCAACAAAGTATGAAGTTTATGCCTTGGATATCAAGAGTGTAATTGTTTTTTGGATACTGCAAGATTTGAAGAGTTCTTCCACCCCCGAAGAAGAAGGTGGCATTTTATCCTTAGGGACTTTGTATCTAATTACAGAGAAGATGCATGCTTTACAGTCTCCCACTGAGACTTTTCCAGGTACTCTCTATTTACTTTCTTCCTTAACCTAGAATACTGAAAAAACACAAATATCCTTTGGGAATGAAGAAATACATTTCCTTTTTTCTTACGTTTCTTCATCTCCACTTCATTTCACCACACTAAGGTCATACCACGTACGGAATAGCCTATTTCTAGTAGCGTTGCTGTTACAACACTTACAGTGCAGAATTATTATAAGCTATGTCTGAACCAGGAGGCTGGAGGTGCTGCACAACTAGGCTGTTCAGAAAGGAAACCCAAATCATATCAGAGTCTTAACAAACTCTCACTGGCTTGCCAGCTTGGATAACCGTGAGACCAGGACCCTGAATTGATAGGCAGCTATTTACTCTGGATTCTTGTATTAGCTTTCAAATAAGACAGAACAAAAGGATGGAAAACTTGCATTTAACACGTTATAGAATTTAGCACAACACAGCATCTGTATTGAACACCCTATAATCCCCACTCCAGAGCCCTGCTGCTAAGAAAGTGGTGAAAAAAAAGGAGAAAGTGCCCTTTGGCCTTTGAACCATGTTCTCTCCCTTACACAATAACTATGACTGTTTCACACATCTTCTGTACATCTTGCCAGCCCAGGGCTTGGCCGTAACCTTGTTGCACTTTTTAATAACATGCTTAATATTAACATCCACCTGTAATCAACGGCAAGTAGAAGCTAGCATAGTATTTCAGCTACTGCTTGCATTTTAGGGTTTCCTGAGCCTAATTAAATAGTACCAAGTCTGATTATTCACATGAAATCTGGTCTTTCCAATCTTCTTCAGTGCTCTTGAAGCATCTAATAAATCATTTTAGACAGGCTTAGCCTTCATGCTTACATAAACTTTAATGGAGTGACACACAGAGCAGACAAAATTTCAGGTTCAGCATGAGTCTTTTACAGAACTATGGCCAGCTTTCATATGAAAATTTCTTTACCATACCTAAACTCTGTATTTTTTTATGCTACAGTTTCAAAGCTTTCTCTTGTTCCCAAAGAAGCTAATGTGCCTTACCCCGCGTCTTGTAAAATCAGCAGTTCCACGAGATCTCAAACTGCGCTGATTCTAAAAGAAATGTGACAATATCTGCATCTCTGTTCAAAGGTAACATCAGAGTGTTTCAATCAGATTAATGGATTCCTACTTTCCCTTAGATTCTGAATGTCCAGACAATTCCTGCTTGAGAGACCTACAGCTTTTTCATATTTCTATCTGAACAAGGCACCTTTTCCAAACACCTCAGCAGTGCTCCTGCCTGTTTCTCTTTTGAAAAAAAAAATGCTAGAGGTTAGTTTAAGAAGAAACGAAAGGAGTTTCCATTGTCTCTTCATTCTGTAGACTGAATCTTTCAGGAACAGGTATGGGGTGGGCCTCCATCCCTCCCCTCGCTGCCCTTATTAAGATGGTAGGTTAACATGTATCAACTGGGAAACAACACAGATTTTTGGTTCTGATCAGGTACATACAGTATGATTGTTGGGGACTCAGTCATTCTGGAGAATTTAGCTGACCCTGAGGACGATCAGCATTTTATCAGACTGTACTGTAAGGCGTTTCAAGCTAGTGTTTAAATTTGAATGTGATTTTCATTTTCCTGAAAGAGACAATAAGTCATATATTTTACAAACACCAGAAAACTCAACCTTATGCTCCCTCACCTTTGAAAGAAGCACTGAAAAAGACTAAGATGAATACATATTGGAATAATTTATCATGGCCATTCAGACATAATTTCTGTAAGGAAGAAAACACAAATAGCTGAACTTTAAGGACATAAAATTGCCTTGAAGTATAAATAACAATTTACATTTACATTCTTCTCAGTCTCTAAAGGAATGCATGTTCCTTAAAGCCATAATCAGAAAATAAATTGTTCTTGTAATCAACCAAAAAATGTGAGGGTACGCTTTCCTTCTAATCCTAGTTTAAGTAATGCTTAATTTCTCTCCTATTTCTTCTCCAGACCTAACAAAATATAAGAACATAGAGAATTATTTGTAGTCAAAAAGTTGGGTTGGGAGAAAAACGTTAAACTTTTACCTTTAGTCAGAAATGCAGTATTTTAAAAGGAGTGTTTATCTCCCATGTTCCCTCCATACAAAGACAACAGTGTCCAGTGAAGTGGGACAGAGCTCAGAGAATTACTGTATGTAACAACTGGCATCCAGGGGATTTTATTTGTTTAAAAGTTTCTGTTTTTTTTTAAAAAAAGTAAATCATAACTTTAATAGGTTTGAGCATTTATGTAGCATTCAGGTCTGTCTCACTTCAACTGAACTTTCACATTCTGAGAAGAAATTAATTTATAGCAGAAAATATATTATGATATGTTCACCAAAAGCAAGTGGTCAGTAGTTTTTACGATCTCCATTAAGAAATAAATATTAACAGAGGAGAAAGGTGCTGGACAAAAAGACACAACCTCTTACTTCTCTTCTACCACAACAAACAGAAACAGTGTGAGTATTAATCATCATGCTCAAATCCCAGAGTAGATTTTATTCTGGGTAGTAGTTTGACTCTGGATCATGTTCACGTTCAGTCTTTCTCCAGATACAGAGGAAAACAATGTCAACCAGAGGAGAAAGTTACGTTACCATCCCAGGAAGCTCACAAAACCTTGATCCACAATGGCCTTGCTGTAGGACTACATGAAAGCATTTTAAGCCAAAACTTCAAAGGTACTAGCTTAAATCAGTACTAATTAGACACCTATCACATTTTGAAGGTATAAGCCTTCATCCCTTTGACTCATTTTCTCATCCGTAAAATGAGGACAGAAATATTTACATAACCATTGGGGTTCAACTGCATTAAAACTGTAGGGTGCTCTGATAATCGGTAACATGGGCATGTAGGAATGTAAGATTATTCATAGTTTTGACTGTAGTCCCTATTTCAGGAAAATCTGACTGCAGAAATAAACACTGACGAGACAGCTAGCCATTGCCTGACAACATACAAAGGCATAAGTTTTACCACATAGTCTATGAAACTGTGTAATGATTTAGCTATACCATCATCCAAATTCCAGGCAGAGCTTGAGTTTCCCTTTAGCAACTGGAATTTGAAGTTGACCTGAGGCTAGGAGAGATTGGGAGTCTTGGAGACTGTGAGAAGTCAGGGGCTGACAATATCCTGCATTTACCATTCTGTGTGTGTGCATGGGCAAAAGTCCACTAAATTTGCAACAAGAGATGAAACAGCCCCATTCTCACCCCCTCATGCCTCAGAAGCCCTACTCTCAAAGACTGTGTGGGCTGTCTAAAGTGTATTTATTGGTCACAAGCACTGGATAACATATAAGAAGATCATCTTGCCTAGACACAAAACATGATATAACTATGTGAAGGAACTGCAGGTGGCTGTTAATATCACTTGCTCTACACACAGGCTAGGCTAAACTATGCAAAGATTACAGTACATAGGGTAAAATAATGGTATATAAACTGAGAGTAAGTTCTTGAGAGAAAATCTTAAGATTAAGAGAGGAAGTTTTCCTCTCCTCCTTCCTCTCTTCTTCCCTAGGAGACAAAAGAAAGAATGTGAGTCTGAGGGTGAGGAAAAAGAAGAAAAAGCACTGTTTATTTATTCAAAACATTAGAGCTCAGTATAATTAAGTATTTCAAAACTCCACCCTAAATTCCAAGGAAAGAAAAATTGCTGCTTCGTATAGCCATTGTCTCTTATTAAATTCTGCCTGTATTTTGTTCTGGCTTAGTACAGTTTTGTATGGATTTTTTTTTTAAAATTCTCAAATTTAGAGGACCAACTTTGTCAAGTCAATAGCAGCAAAAAAATCTGAAGGCCCATGTTGAACAACATTGACAATTTCAGAAGATCAGCACATGGAGAACTTCTTTTCCACCTTTATCTCTTGCACTATGCAGTGGAAGAGTTTCAGAAAACTCAGGATGTAAAAGGGATGGACATTATACAACAGAATACTTGTATTCTTACAAACACTGAATCTGTTTCATATCAGTGGTGGTTTTCTACTGAAGAGTGGTTTGTAAGGACAATTTCATCTTAAAAGGGCAAAGAACTTATACTCTCAAGCTCTGTCCTTTGCTAACTTGGGGCCTTATCCACAGACCACTGAGATATCAGAAAGTTTCAGTCAATTGTCTTCAGTGAACTTTGGATCAGAACATACTGGCAAGTCTGACTCTACAACAGCTCTTGAAAGGGAACCGAAAAGTATGTCTTATCCCACTATGTATAAAAAATAAGTAAATCAGAATGCCACAAAAAGGAGTGAATGGCATTCCTGAGGTACATATGTGCTCTTTAAATACCTGATGGCCAAAGAACAATGTGAGGGATGAATAACGTATACTTTGAGAAAACAGAGTTTACAGGGAAAACCACAATGCAGTTTAGCTTTAATTTTATCTCCCTGTTGACTACAAAGCCACACACATCCTCAGAAGATTTTACCTTGTTCTATCTGTTTTTTTAAGAAAACCAGGAGAAATGTGATTGCTATCTCCAATATCCACTCAAATGGGATATAAAGGCAGACAGCAAACATACTCACAGGCAGTATAAAAATTTTGCATGGCCTAATCCCACCACACATGCCAGGCTCCCCACACACGTTCCCCCTGAAACTCTACAAACAGAGCTGCGCTCTCAAACACCCATGCCGCACCCTTTTCGCACAGTAAAAAGCTGCAGCAGTGCTAAGCAGCGATGGTGTGACAATTGCCTTCACCGCTTTGCTCTTGGAGACCTTTTCACAGAGTTTTCCTTGTCCACAAGCAGCCAAGCACCTTCTCACAGCGGGAGGCCACAGCTCTGCTGCTGGGGCCGGGGCAGGCGGGGAGGCCAGGCGCTCCCTCAGGCCTCATTTCCCCTCACGGAAAGGCGGGAGAACGATACCAACAGCAGGCAGCAGGTCTTCAGCGTTTTCTTCCCGACCATGTCAGCAACAAGCCTTTAGCTGTAGAGATCTAGGAAACCAAAGTCAGCTAGGAAACCTGCACTCCATTTACCTCAGAAAATTCTCTCTTCAGCTCTCTTTAACAATGGTATATCTCTCAGAAAAGTCCATGATCATCGGAAACACTGCTACTTTACCAACATCCACCGACAAGCGCTTTTGACATTCAGTCTTTCCACTCTCTCTGTGACAGCAAAGACAAAACAATCTGTATTACACGAGGACTAAGATTCACGATCAAGTTTGAATATCTTCTTTGCCTTTCTGAGTTTAAGTCAGGCCCTTAGCATTACTAGCATGTATTTACCGTGGTCTGGTAAACACAAGAGAACACAGCACATGGCAGTGATTTCAACCCTGCCATTAGCACATTGCGGGGGGGGAAGGGCTTCACTTGCATAGTTCACACATACCATACAAAGTCTTTAAACAAATAAAGAGCTGGGGGAGAGGGTGGGAAGGGGACGAGACCTACACAAACCCCAACTCTTCCATGCTCTCCCACTCTTGTTTGGAGGGCTGGCTATTTTCCTCACAATATGGTGGAGTCTCTCCTCTTACCCAGTTCATCAGAAACCCACCGAGGTGGCACACTGCCCACACCTCAGGAAGATCTTGGCAATGCACATGCAGCTTTAGAACACATACGGTGGGCAGAGAGCAAAATCTCATGTATTTTTTAACAGATGCAGTCACCATTTCAGTGTATTAACCCTTTGTGCCTATGCACTTTTAACAGAAACAAGTACTGTAATGAACAAAGTCCCAAGTAGAGGCAGGGAGCACAAGTATCACATTAGCGTGAAGATCATGATGCTTCCAACATGCTGGAGTTACACAATGAAATACAACTCAGAAGAAGCATTTGTCAAAACTCAGGGTGGCATTCCAAGCCATTAGGAAATGTGTGTTCTCACCTCTCTGCTGGTACATAGCATAAGGCAGGCTGCTGTCCTCTCGTGCAAGCAGCACTCAACTGTCTACATTACTTTAAGGATACAAGTAAAACCAAAAGGGGAGGGAGAGTACTGGAAGAGGGTGACATACGTGAAGGTGATTTTATATTGTTTAATAAGACATGACACAGTTCTTGATTCAATCTAATTTCTCAGTTTTTTAACATGGTGTTGGTCTACAAAACACATTTCATACGGATTAAAGTTAGCAATACCTCACGTATATTATACAGTCACGGCTTTCAACAATCTCGTAGATAGGTAAATAAAATTACCTCTCTTTTAGAAAACCCGAGGCAAAGTCATTCAGGATCAAATTTAATGCTCAGAAGACACAAATACTTTTTCATTCAGTTCCCCAACAGCCCCAAGGTGTCCAAGACCCGTTGATTTCAAAATAACAACTTTTAAAATAACAAACTTGTTATCTTGAGCTATTAAACTTTTCTAAAAATTAGAAGTGATGTCTTCATCCAGATCTGTGTCAGAAACAAGATTAAAACTTAGGAACCTGAGAAGGTCAGATATGCTCAGGGATACACAGGGCAATGCTGATCTGAACCAGTTTGGCCTTTTGCTCACAACCATTCTTCTTTAAAACTTTGCTGAGCTCTATCAGGCAGCAACAGGCCCCGAATAACAGGAGAAGATGACAACCCCATAAGGATGTGGGGCAGACTTGATAGAATATCTAGAGACTTATAAGTCACCCAGTTCTGCAGCATGTAAGAGAACTGATTTATTGTCCTAACAGCATATGAAGCAGGTAGAATTATTACTCAGACAGGGAACTGAAGCAGAGAGAGAATGAGTGACTTTCTTACAATCCCCCAGGAAGCACACTCTATTTATGTGAACTGCTGCATCACCTACAGTTTCCAGGCTAATTTTACACAAAGATTATCAGTTTAGCAGCTCTCACAAGTATTTGCAGCAGCAGCAGATACCCTGTTCTCCAGGATTCAGTCCCAGTTTAAAGACAGATAAAAAGGAGCTAAGAGAACTTTCCAAAGACACAGGCAGCAGTCAGCTATCAAAGCCCACCAGTGAAAATGACTGAGGTCTCCTCAACATACATGGAGCTGGAGCACAAGAGGACTGGAGGGATTTTGAGTTTGGCCAATAGAACGCAGAGGAGAACTTATTGCTAACCTAACATATCTCACTCCTGAAGGATTTTTAGAACCATAATTTAATCCAGATACATTTCTTACCAGAATCAACACCATCCTGCACAGATAGACATATAGTAAGTACATCTCCCTTCAGTATTAAGAAGAAAAGAGATTAACAGCAGCTTTCCACCCCCAACCCCATTCCTGTATCTCTAGCCTGTGTCAAATTGACAAGACTTGACCATTTCTAGAAAATATCACCTGAAAAAGTGTGGAAGGAAAGGAGTTGAGAAGAGATCTACAGGGAGAGAACACAGAGCACAGCAGTGTATTTAAAGACTGTTTCATGTCATCCCCTAGTGCCACCTTTGGTTGAAGTTCATCAAGTATGATAAAGCTTACAGTCATTCCCAGGAGAGAATGAAGTTTCATTTGCAGTAAGAGAGTTCTCCTGGATTCCTTATCTTTTTCAACAGAAAAATCAAATGCTGAATTCTTCTACTACAGTGACTGAACTGTATCTCCCCTATGCCATGACTGTGCCCCCTGAAGTCTTAGCTGGAGGAGGCTCACTTGATTTTCATCACTTACCATTCTCATGCACCACGGGGAAGAGGTACATGCAAGGAACCTGCTTTGAGAGGCTCACACAGCAATGCCTGAAAAAGGAGAAGAAAAGACAAAAAAAAAAAACAACCTTCTGTTGTTTCAGTTATCAGACCTGCCCTGTGGATTTTTGTTCATTCTACAACCACAAGCCTTTTAGGCCAAACCCTCAGAGCACATAAAATGCTCCAGGAAAGTCAATGTAACAATTTTAGCAGAGTTTCAGCAATTTGCTGTTGCCAAGAATTAGGCCCAGGAGTATAACAAAGACAGTTGCTTAAACTTATTAATAAGTAGTGCACTTTTACCACCTCAGTATTATAGTGGAGGCTGACCGAATGCAATTTCAACCACATATGTAGGTGGTCTATTTCATGATGCAGAAAACAGAAAAGAAAGTTATTTAAATATTATTTAAATAGATTTATATAGATGCACCTATATACATAAAAATACACAGATGTGTGTATACAAATGTATGCATATTTGCAAATATATACATATGGATCTATATAAATACAAATGTATGTATATATATTTGCCAAAAGCTTTTCAGTACAAAAAAGCTAAACTTTGAAGTATCTAGCAAAAGAGTCATTAGGAAGCTGTTGGACTTGCCAGCTGCACTTTAAAAGCTTCGAGTTAACAGTTGCCGAAAGAGGCCCTTCAGGCTTCCTTCCCTGCTGAGAATCAGACAAATTTCACTTCTAGAGAGATTCAGGAGTCAAGATGTTCTTCTGTTGTGGTAGTATCATACCACTGAAACAAATGGGTTTACTTGGCAGCTGGTACAACCAGGTATTTAGAGAGAACTTGCTTTTGCAAAGCTATTATCCACTCTGTTGTCAGAAACCATATTGTGTTTTTTGCAAGAATGGTCATATGGCACTGTGGGGTTTTCAGACAGGGTTAAAGAGTCAAGCAACAGCTCCTCATCTTTCTTCTTCTGACCCTCTTAGCATTTTTAATTCCATAGTGGGGAAGAGGAAACAGAGTAGGAAAAATAGTACTTTTTTTTACTACTACGGTATAGCAGAATGTCATTTGCAGAATATATTATCTGTAAATTAGTAAAAAGCAGGGACAGATTTATTCCAGGCATGTCTTTCCACTTCTTTGCCACCATTTTATCTCCTGGCAACTTCACTTTCCATCCCCAGACTTGTGTCCTTGGCCTTCTCTTTTCTTGAGGCAGTAACTGCACTGTCACTGTGTGCCTCACACAGCTACCATCCACTCACTTCTGTCTGTTCTCATTCTCACACAGGACTACTGCAAAACGTATCCTAAAGAAGCCTCAGGCTATTTTACTTGGTGCCCTAGTAATGATGTTCTCTTTGTGAGCAGTTGAGAAAGATGACAGGTTGACTCTAATCTACTCCATGCAGGTGCCATTTGAATGTTAATTATCCCTCGCTAAAAATTCTACTTTCAGGCCTCCTTCTTTATATTTGAATTTAAGATGACAAATTTCATATTATGAGATTCATTCCTGGTGACTGTAGACAGCTAATACAGACATTTAGGTTAGGATCCTCATCAGCAGAAAAAGCAGGTTATTTGTCTCTCTCCAGTGACTGTGAGCAGGGCTCGGTTAAGGGCCTGAAGCTGGCTCAGGTGAATCTAGGCTGCATTTTTTAATTCTCATTTGCAGAGAAAAAATCCTGCTCAAGAAGAGTCATCCCCTAATGAGTTCCACTTTCCCTGAGAACTCCAAGAGGACACTGTTCCTGCCAGTGGCACAATGGGACATGACAGCCATGATGTTATGTTTTCATGACCAATGGCAGAGTAAGGGCACATCTTCATCTCACCGTCCTCACATTACCATATAAATATGGTAATAGGGTATGGTATACAGGCAAGCACAAACTGCAGTGCTATTAAAGCACCGTACCTCATGGCAATTCAGATGCTATAAAGTACTTTATATCTCTCTCAGTCACAGGAAACCTACTGTAAGGTACCTTGCCCTGACTGTAGTACTGCAAAATGTGATCATAGATAGATACAGCTGAAATGTACTATAGTAACTTTGCCCACTTCCTTTAGAATTTAGGTCCTTTTTCAATTTTTATTTTAAAGGTAATGCTATTTCTGTAACCTTGTTAATGATTCTAGTGTTTTATTCAACATTAAGTGTCTAGGTGCCACTGCTAGATCCTGTACATGAAATACAAGGAAATGGGGAGGAAAAAAAAACCCCAGTACATAATAATTGATACTTTCAGACTATAATCTTGGCATCTCTTTAAATCCATTTATAATTGTTGTCTACCTGTTCCTGAATATAAATAGATTATTTCACCCATGAAGGGTAAGCGCTAAATTCCTTCCCTGGTTATGAAAGATCCATAACTCAAAAGGGCTGCAGGCCAGAGCAAGTAGCAAAGATTTGTCTTTTTTTCCTCAAAGCAAGTCAAAGAATCACAATCATCCTTCGTGGATGAGACAACCTTCTGTTCTTTTTTGGTTGTATTTCTTTTAAATTATGCTTTTTAAACAGGGACTGAACCCTGGCATCAGACAGTAAACAGAAGGTTGGTGATATATCTGGATAGTTAGTACTTTCGGGTTTGTTGGATAAGCCAAAAACAGTAAAAAAAAAAAATAAAAATTACTATTTCGGTTTTTCTTTTGGGCATATTTTCATCAAAGTAAATAACAAAAGTAGCATCAAAGGTAATATTTTGTTTGGCCAGACATGAGATATATTTTTTGTCAGTATATTTATATTTTTTTAAACTAAATTCTAATCCAATGTTTTATTTCAATGACTGTTAAAAGAATCACCAATTCACCTTAGTCTTCAAGGGAGATAATGGGAAATTAAAGAAAGCTTTGAAAGCACAGTAACGTGAATATCAAAGGACGTGAAAACTGCCACAGTCATGGAAGGTAAAACAAGCATAGTTGTAGAAGCAGAAAGGGACAAAAATTCAGAAAGACAGAAACATAGAACAGGTTGCACACTTGAGTTTGAGGCGGTTCCTCTCATCTTAACTCCTTTGGGGAACACCATACCATCCTGTACAAGCCAGCCACATCCCCCACTCAGAGTCCCAAGTCTGAGATGCAGCGCTGTCCTCTCCCTAGGGTCCCCTAAGGATTCACAGCAGAAATCTTTTAAGATGATAGAGCAGAGAGTTCCCTGCATGATCCCAGTTCTCTTAAAAGCTGCACATGGAAGTGCTACCCTTGCAATAAAAATCAGAGGCAGCATTGTAATGAATTGTACTTATCAGCCATCTTTGACTTTGTATTCCACCTATCAATCAATTTCTGTCAGAAGTATTTTGAACATGTCAAGCATCCAAGAGCTGCAAGACACTTAGATTTATTTTGTCACCTTAACAGGTTTCCTCCTCCTCACCAACATCCTCTGTCATCCTCCCCAAGTTACATTGGCTCCAAATGCTGAACAAAAAAGATTGAGCACTAGGTTTAAAAATCAATATTATGCCACTCTGCAGAGCTAGAATTGGGAGTTTTTTCCTCTAGTGATTAAATGTTGCCAGCTTCCCAATGGGTTTCCTAGTATTTGTTTCCAGCCCTGAAGGTTCCAAGACTTGAAAGCAGCGACATTTTAACTATCCTTACAGGAAACACATATTTATCACATGAACAGGTTTTAAAACCTCAGGGAGTATATCCTAAAATGATATACACAGCTTTTATAGCACAACAAATTGGTTATTGTTAATTGTTGTACACAGTCAGCTAGGTCACCTGTTTACTTCATTTGGCATAGGTACTTGCATTGTAAAAGATCCGGAGTGCTTCAGCACACAGTGTTTTATAGACATAGCTATAGAAGATAAGTGTTCCGGTATTTGTAAAATAGTTTATTTCCCAAATCATCTATTAGATGTAATATGAATGGAATGTAAATTCTTTAGCCAGTAATAAAACTGAAAGAGCAGTGGTAAATCTGTAACCTATATTTCCCCCCTTCATCTTCAGTTGTCATTTGCTCACTAGTAACTTCGGAGAGCTTTTAAGCTCTAGGTGAAATATCTTGGCCTAATTTTTGCTCAAAAATAGAGTAGTTTTGGAATTTAAAAACAGAAGTAGGTAAAAGTATAAAAAAAATTACAAATGTTAGAAAAACGTGCTAAAATTGAAAAAATATTAGAAAAAAAATACCATTTTTACTGCCTTTTATGCTCAGAAACAGCAAAACACTGGGAGCACAAAAAACTGCTCTCAGCTCAGCACAGTGTTCTATGTGCAGCAGAACTAACAAAACTTAGTTTCTTACAGGTTTGTGTCCTTTACTGCTGCCAAACAAAATATAAAATGGCTGAATTCTTTCTGCCATCTTGTCCCTCAGCAACAATTTGGGTTTCTTTCCTCCACCTAGCTACCGGTTTTCAAATTCTAAACCACTAGAACAGTTAAGTGAAATTCAAATATGCATTACTTCAAATAAAATCAAAATGTTTTGCTTGAAATCTCTTTCATCTGCCTTCACCTTCAAGGGACTTGTAGTTTCACTGCTTTTACCCTCAGTTCCCAGAAGGAATTGGGATACATAACCACCCTTCATGTCCATAATGCATTTATACTGAAATTATACTAAATCTCAGGTCACTCCATTGAAATGTATTAGACATTATATAACAACTGTCAGCCTAGGCAATAAGAACAATCTATCCATTTCTGTTACACACTCCTTGCTGCTGCATCAAGCAAAAATGACAAAATTCAAGCACGGAAGTAAGATATTACAACATTTCAAAATTCTTGAACTTAAGCCATTTTTTTTCTGTTTCTCCCTATTATTTGTCTCACCTAGATAATAAGGCTGAATTCCTCTGTATTTCTTAACCAACTCAGAATGTTACAAAGAGTTCATTTACTATTCATCATTTCCAAAGTTTTCTGAACTGGATGTAGGCAGAGAATTCAAACATATCTTGCAAAACATTTTGGAAGTTTTCCCAGTTAGTCAAGGATTTCCTAAAGATAAATCTTCAGGCTTCGAGAACCAAGCATAAGCTTTGTACGTATGTATCACGCACAGGATGTGTATTTCCGAACATCTGTGCCAACATTATTCTAAAGGCCTGCTGAGATCTCCTGAAAAAGAAATCTCATAATTTCTGTATTTACTTCCTTTCTCCATTTTAGCGGGAATTATAATTCATAATTAATTATTATCAATTATAGAACTCTTATTTTATGAAAGACTCTCAAACTCTAGTAAAAACCAGAGCAACGCTAGCTGCTCACTCTCAAAGCTCCTTATTTGGAATATCTCAGCAAACTGTAGTGAAAATGATCAGATGATGAAGGTAATTATTATTATTTTCTTGAAATTAAAAACATGAGCAAGATGTTTCCTATGAAATAAAAATCTTGCAAGCACTTTTATTAGTAACAAACCCCAAAAGATGTTAAGCAGGGGTGTGAAACAAGGTTTTAAACATTTACATTCTTCCTCTCACAACATATTTCCTAGTAGAATTGTTTTAAAATTACACCAGACATCAATGATACCAGGCTTAGGCCCCAGAGCAGTGGGCTACTGTGCATTTTACAGAATGAAGCTTATTATTATCTACACATACTGGAAAGAATTAGGAGTCTGAATTCAATTCAAGCACTGCTTGCCAGACTTCCTACAACCAGGGCATAATATTTTTTAGATAGAATCATAGAATCATTAAGGTTGGAAAAGACCTCAAGGATCATCAAGTCCAACCATTGACAACATATTTTAAGTTTGTGGGTTTGAAGAAACATATACCTCAGGCAAACATGCAGAGAAAGCACAGCATCTCACCTCATTAGAGGACTGTATTACTGAATCCAATCACGTCTTCCTTCTGTCATGCCTTAAGATAAATATTCACATTCCAGTCATAATGAGACAAACAACTTTATTCAAATCAAAGATGGTCCACACAGAAGTTTAAGCTACTAGCAACATTATTTTTATGAGAATGCTTGATGCTTCAAGAGCTGTATGACAATGAATCTGCTGAACAGATCACAGGAGAACATTTTTGTTAGTATATAAACACAATTATTAGGAGTTAACTATGCCTAATTTTCTTCCAAGCATTTCCAGCTAAGTTTTACTGAATGAAGCAAATAAAGATGTGAAGACAAAAATTTCTTCTGAGATCATGTCAGGACTTAGCATTTCTAATTTTCCCCTTACCATTTATGAACAGAATTACGCTTGTGAAAAATAATGAATTAGTTTTACATTCAACTTTAAAATTCTCCAGACTGAATTCTCTCAGGCACCCTACACTACTATTCTCAACACCACTACATTATACTGACAGCCCTGGGAAGACCCACCACATATATAATGGCACAGAGCAGCCAGCTGATACCTTTAATTAGGCACTAAATATCCCCATATCTAGTTGTGTCAGGATTAGAGAACCGAGGTTGGACATTTATCCCATAATGTTACACACACACACAGCTTGACTCGTGGCATGCTGCTCAGCTGTCACTGAGCTATACCTTCTATGCATTCCAACTGTATAAGCCAATTCCATGTCAGCACTATCAAGCAAATCCATTTTCACTGCCTTTGCATAAAGCAATGAGTCTCAGTTAATCTAAGATGTACTTCCGATTATTTCCTAGGAATATAAATTTCTGACTATCTTGGATGATATTTTCCTTTGTTGTTTTATCAAAAGGTACTTGTCTGAATTATATCTACTCATCATGCATGGCACTGCTTTACTTATGATTCATACTCATGTTACGATTTACTTTTGATTTTTATTCACTTTACAATTTTATATACACATATATAAAGCATAAATGCTTTTCCAGCATAAACAGCACCATTACATGTTATATTTGTTATATGAAACACTTCATAATTGTGATTGTTAAATCACAACAAAGTTATGTTTTCCTTTCCCTGAGCAGAGTCGGAAAGTTCAAATACATGTTTAAAAATACAGTATTGCTAATGGTTTTAAATAAATACTGTACAGCACAAATACCTGTTGCTGGCATCAGATGCAAGGATGAAGTCATATTACTTTTGTTTAAGATTGCTAAAGCTGGGTTTTAAAAATGTAACCATTTTTAAAGGAATCAAGCAATTTCCCAAAGGTCAATCATGTGAAATAGTACTATACCAGCCATGAGAACGTTTAGCTCAGAACATTTTAAAAGGATTTAAGGAGAAAGTTTTATTACTGAAGAGTAATTCTTGGCTGTTACTGTCATAATCTGTATGTCGGACACATATAATACACAAACGCATATGTCCACAGTGCTCATACACTAGATTTCCACAGTTAAAGCGTCCACAGTTGGGAAGCAGTAGGGAGGCCAGTCCAGGTTTCACCTACTCCTATTTTAGGCACATGGATTTTCATGCAGTCTTTCATCACAGAGAGTGCAGGTGTCTCCGTTGGGCAGAATCCCTTCCTGCCTCTCATACCTCACCACAGTCATATTTTTCTTGCTAACCTATTTCCAAGCTCGGCTACTCAAGCATCTTCTTCTGAGCACCACAGTTCCTTCCAATCCATTTTCCTTGTCCAGCCAGTTCCAGCTCTAGCTGCCCCGATAGTTATTTCCTTCCTCTTACACAAATCTAAATCCAGCCTCACTAATCCCTCTGCCAGTGGGATGCTCATCATTTCCGGATTGTTATTGCTCAGTTAGAAAATCAAAGGTTTTCTTTTCTTTTCTCTTTTAAACATAGTGCCTTGATGTTCTACTGCTCCTGCTGCTTCCTAAAGGTCTTGCACCACACCACTGCTTTTGAACCCTGAAATTTTGGTGTTGGCGTCTACCATTAAAACAATGGGCGTAGGTGAGTATTTTGGACATGGAGCATTATTGCAGGCTTTCATGAGAAAATGTTAGACAATCAAGCAGACAATAATCCCTCCTTTCTTATTTATATTGCAGTAGCATTAGCACTTAAGAACTTTAGCCGTGGGGCACTGGTTGGTCTTCCCACATCAATACATTTCAGTATATACAGGTCTGCCACAAATGTATTCTTAAAAATACAAACTGATGGTGATTTAAGAGCCATCCACTACCACTTTCTCAAAGCACAACTAAAATGAAATGTTTTAATAAACGATAAAAATCAGCAAAACAGATCGTCACTTGGCTGGTGCTACAGAAGTTGTGTTGCCTTGGCCTAGGCATTGTTTTACTAGGCAATACCTACATGTATTTTTATTTGCTGTCCTTCAGGTCAAAAAAGTTCTAGTTCAACAGCAAAGTCTGACAATTAACAGGTTCAATAATGTCCCCAGGAAAAGAAAATTAACTGGGAGTCTGGAGAGACTCTGTTAAGTCTAAAGGCAAAGGTGAGATTTCCACATAGCAGTCTCTTTGAAGTTATTGATAATTTCTAGAATTAATGTTGAATCCCAGCATCTCATTTTGGGCAGTCTCCAATCCAGCTGATGTTATGGGGAATGTGAATACAACTGTTCATTCCTGCACCACAATAGCTGTGAAACAGGTTTCCAAAGAAATGCTGTATGTACTTAAGAAGTCATCATAGTCCTCCTTTTTGTGAACTGTGTGCTCTTCTGGTGAAACTCTAATGACAACACTCAAACACCTTTGTGTTCATACTGGGATTTGGCACATGTGTCAGGAAAGTCAACACATGACTATAAGAAAAGACAACAATGAAAGTGTGCCCTTATTCATGCAGAGATCACGCAGAATCAAAACAGATATTTCATTTTCTTATCCCCTAAGCTCTGTTTCTTTTTCAGAATAGGCAATTGCAAAAACACAAAGCAGTTAATTCCAAACTGTAATTTTGCTATCACTACAGGTATTTCTAGACACAAACTGTATAATATATTCAAAATGTCTAAATACGCTCCCAGTGAGGACTCTAAGATAAGTTTTCCAAAACTTAGATGTTGAGCCAAATCTATAAATTGATCCCATTACTCTAAAGATTAGAGTTTAGTGTTAGTATGTGCTTTTTAGTTTGTCTGCTAGACCTAGTATCTTGTTGGGCAAACTAAATAACATGGATATTGTAGAGATTTCAATTAACACTTTACAGATATAAACCAGGGTTAGTTTGAAATGCCTTGTGCAGATTTTACATCACCACTTGGTCCTCTTGCTGAAGGTTGTTGTACAGATGCTTCACTGGAATACATTTAGCTATTACCCTGTGGAAAATGTGGGGAAGTGCCAAAGAGAGAAACTGGCAAACAAACAATAATGCAGAATCAGCAAAGCTGGCATCTGAGGCATCTAAGTACCCAAAGCTGAATTATGAAATTAGCCTGGGATTTTCTAGTTGGGCATCCCAACTGTTCTAAACTATTTTAAAAGTTTCTCTCTTGAGAAGCAGAGATGCAGTCATTAATATTCTTTTATTTCAAAGACATACTCTGTACTTGTTTTCTGAATGTTGCCCTTTGAAAGAAGAGGGAATGTCCTGTCTAAGAGACGCATAGCAATCAATGTTCTAATTAGGATTCTTTCATTGAAAATGATTTTTTCATTTCTGAAATGCCATTCTTAAAAATCAAAGCTTCTCTGCAGAAACGCATTACTTTCAAATAATTAAGGTCTGGCACAAATTAACTCGGAGCCTGTGATTAGCTGAAGGCCTAATGATTAAGGCACTTCCTGAGGATGTGGAAGATCCAGGTTCAAACCTGGGCTGCCTGATTCAGACCAGGAATTTAAACCCCTCTCACATCTCCAGCAAATAATTCACCCTTTGGCCTGAGAAGCCAGCCCTTTCTGTATCAAGGGATATTTATTTATACAGAATAGAGCAATGCCAATAGCAAATACTTTGAGAGATTCATCCCTAGCCTATTGTAGGCAACAGTAGCCTATTGAAGAGCCTACGATATATTGATCAGGGCATCATATAGCATATAGAAGGCTGAGACAGCATTCAGCTGCCTAAATATGGGACTCCAGTGCCATTTCAAACACCTTGGTATGAGATCTTTTCTGCAGAAGTAACAGAGAGAACTGCAGACCTGGGAGATGACTTGTGCTCAGCTGGAGCACCAGTGAAAGTCCGATGAGAGACTTTAAGGCACCTCCAGTGGCCTATGTTTAGCCAGCTAAATCCCGCTCCGAGTTCCTCATGAAACTCTGAACTGGGCAAGCCAAGAGCTTGAAGGTGCATCACCAATGTCCTCTGTGAATACAAGGAGTTAGCTGAATACCAGATGCTCTGAATGGGCCTTCTCTCAAAATCTCAGTAGGTCTTGGTTAAATTTCAGTTAGAAATATACTTAAAAAAAAAAAAAGCTGAAAACTTTATGGGATGGGAAAACTAGCAATCTGTTACATCAAGTAAGTCTGGAGACGGGTGGTCTAGAGAGGTCTCCTCGTATGGCTTTGTATAGACAAGAAGGGAAGTTAACAGCAACACTCTGTTTCAGGGTAAGCTATTAATTAATGTTGAGGGAGCTATTAAATATGAGCTATTAAATAATGGTTCTCTCTAAAGGAGAAACCAATCCACTACACCACAGATCTGTAAGTTTTCTAGTCTACCCCAAACAAAAATACATCTGGTTTTCTAGGTTAGGCTGCACGTATGTACTAATAATAACTCTGCTTCATTGCCTGACTGGCATCTCCACTCTGTTTTCTCCAGGACAAAATTACCTTAAACAGTGTGTCCTTGAGGACAGAGAAGCTGCGAGCTCGCTGTGGGAATCCTACGGTATAGTTTACTGCCATTTGTGTCACTCTATTTAATTTGCTATTTATTCCTTACAACATGTGGGTAATAATCACAGCAAATTGATTCCCATGAGCCCCTTGGACAATTAAAGTTATTTGGTTATTGCCACCTGCCTGCTGTTTCAATTAATGCAATTTTCAAGATTTTTTTTCTTCCTTCCTGCTCCTCACCACAGTAAATTCTTTGCCCATCCTTGACACTTTGCTGTGCTACAGTTAGTGGTAAAATGCTGTGGAGGGCATCTGTCCCTGAATCTGATCATTCACATTGCCAAATATTGCTTTACCAAATTTAGTTTTGAGAATTTATGAAATTCAGCTCTTTTTAAATGTACAGTCAAAGGGAAACATGCACTTAGTGACACATGATACCATTTTTAAGCAGAACCTGACTATTTTTTGCTATAATTTAAATTTCTTTGCAGCCATTTTATTCTGAATATCTTTGTGATATTTACTAAATCACCTGCTATAACCAAACCTCTCAATTAAATACACATTTGGGAAAGGATAACAGGTGCTGTATTTATCTTTTTTTGTGCTATTGCTGTCTTGCCACCTCTTTAACCTTTTCTTTCTTGGAATATTTTGCCTTTGCTCCCCTATTTCTCTAGTTCACTACCAGCTTTTTCAGATCTGCATTCTCAAATAGACAGTACCATACGGACCTCTTATGTTGTGATCTCTCTTTCTTTCCAAGATCAAACTGGCCACTGATTTTTGTGGAGAAAAAGGGCAAAAAGCAAGATAAGGTCAGGGATCAGAGAAGTAGACTAGAAGGGGAAAGATGACATGAAAGGTCTCAGTCCCAGTTCTGTTGAGGTAAGAGTTTTGCTTTATACAGTAGCTGGAACAACAGGGAATCTGAAATTGATTTCACCTTTCAAAATGCAGTCAAATGGAACCAGAGTCACTCATTAACCTCCTTTAACTGCTATGTTGGTTATAGTCAGACGCATATGCTATCTATAGCCTGGGTTCTCCACACTAAATTACCAAAATGGTGAGGTTGCAGTGGCATAAACACATTGCAAGAATCTGGTGCACCATTCTGGTAATCACAAATAGCTGATTACTGAAAAATTCCGAGGGACTCACTAACTTGTCACTGCACAAATATGAGCTAATACTGCAGGAGGCAATGAAAAAAAACCAAACTATTAATATAGCCTTTACTTTCTTCATCACTATTTCTCATTTTTCAGGCAGGCAAGGCAAGTTTAAACAGAAAAATAATTTAGATCCACAACCCAAGCAAAATGTGGATCCAAGTGAGTGTCCTGTAAACTGAATGCGCATGTAGAACACAAACTGGACCTGCAACAGGGAGAAGTGACGTCAGGCCAATTCCAGATGCGCTACCCAACAAACATGGCAGAAAACTGATGGGTAAAAGAAGCAGCAGGAGTCACCAAAAAAATCACTACTTTAGGAACAAAGCTTAACCCACCTTTTTTTTCATTTGCTTTGACTATCTAATGTGCCACTAGATTTTAAACACTGGGGTAGAATTTCTAGACTTTGCAGATCATTTAAAAGCTTAGGGGATTATCTGACCAGTCGTTTAAAATGACATTTTCACTGTGCAAATATTTGTCTGTTAAATAGGCTGTATGGCACAGGACCTGATCAGCCTTGGCAGTATTACAGGTTCTTCATACACTGCAAACCCCACTGTTTCCTCATAAAGCTGTCAAGTCTCAGTTTAATGAAACATATATAAACTCAATGATGTTAGCCATGTCTCAGCAAGCTAATTAATTTTGTTTTTTTCCTGTTGAGTTCCTCCTATTAGAACTTTTATCAGTGTTTCATTTTAGGAGCATGCCAGCAGGTCTGCTGCTGGCACTGTGATACAAAATTGAAGAATAAGTTTAATTTTCAAACAGTCAAAACATCTACATATATAAAATACTTCTCATCTGACCATTATCATATTAACTCAGAGAGGATGGAAAATTAGGCAGCTTTAGTATGAAGTGTCTTCAAAATGACCCTAGAACTGCTTGCTCTTCCTACTGTCCCATTAATTCCTTCATGCCCTATGCTACTGCTGTCTGAGGTGCATTCCTTAACACTTTTCGTTTGTGATTAGAGATGAGGGATTTTACTGCACATACCACTGGTCTGAAGGATCGGGAAAACATGAAGTTTTCGTAGTTTAGGGTGGAAGCTATAATCAGTCTTAGGAAATTAAGACTGTTATCCCAGATGTGTGGTACCCAGCTCAGAAGACAGATCACCAGTATCTCTATTCTTTTCAGCAGAAAAGAACACACCTAACAATTTTGAAGTACTGGAAAAAGGTAGTGAAAGTAAATTAATAAAAAAGCCAAGTATTTTGTTACCACCACACAATATGTGACATTTGCCCTCTGTAAAAGCTTCAAAAATTCTACTGAAAATTTGTCTTATTCCAGAATATGTTCCCGTTATTTTTTAATTTGAAATCTGCAAGGAAGGAATGAATTCTCCATAGTATTTCTACCAATAAACAAAATAGCTGATGTCTGCCATTAATGAATTACTAAAAAAAAAAAAAACAGTGCACACAGAATAAATAAATAACTTCTGTCAACATTTGTCTGAGTTTCCGACTAAACTAACTTTGATTGTTTCAGGCCAATCCTACTCCCCATCCCATATTTGCTTTCCACAAATATTCTAGCAAACACTTTATCTGACACAAATACTTCCGAAACAAGTATCTTTAAATTAATATTGGAGATCACATTTGAAAAGTAAATTGCTAGTATTTGCAGTGGAAACATGATTTGAAGCAGCCAAGTTCATTCAATTGAAAAATACAAATAGACAATATTTCCAAGAATACAATGAAATCCTGAAAATTTGTGCACTGAATTTATGACTAATGCATTAAATTTCCTTGAAGATTCTGAACAGACACATTTAAAGATCTGAGATAAACAACCAGTCTATTCCCAGAACAATTTGTAAGAGAATCAAAAAGCCAAAAATAATCCAATATATTAATTCTGTCAAGTTATCCAGCCCCATTTATGATTCTAATTCAGTTTAATTAGCTCTGTATAGAGCTTTGAACTAAAGGGAGAAAGTTTTCCAAAAACTAATTTGCATGTAATGACGTTGTGGCTTGCTTTTTTTTTTTTTCTCCTCCTGTGGCCCATATGAACAAATTATACTACTCCACACAGAACAGAACAACAAGAGCTGTATACTGAAGACAAAATGAAGCAGCCTGTATGCTCTAGTGCTATAGGTATCAGGGAAGAGGACTAGCACTAGCAGCAAGGTTCAGAAAGAAAGCTGCTAGAACTGATCTTATTTCTCTGCCAGAAGCATGAGTAAGTAAAAAAAAAAAAAAAAATCTGAGCTAGCAATAAACCTTCCCTCATTTTCCTTTACCCTTCAGGAGGTTACTTTGATGGGAATTAGACAGCCCCCTGCAGGAAGCTCTTTAGTTCTTGTTAAGTCTTTTCACAGCATGTTTGGTGGAAAGGAGAGCTTGTGTTTGGTGCTGTTCATCACTGTTGTTGCTATTTTCTGAGGCTAAGAAACATCAGTCTGTTTGCACTGCTTTTGAGGGCTGCCAAAGTGAAGATCTCATAAGGGTGCCAAGCTTCTGGCTGCTGGCACATCCCCTTAGGCAGGCCTGAGTGCCAGGGCTGAACAAGTTTCACATATCAAATGCTCATTTGAGGATCTTCAGGAGGTGAAACTGCTCTTCAAGTGATTGCATGTGCTTGTGCTAACATTGATTTAATTGCATTTCTAGATTGTATTTGAAAATCATCAGTGAAATCTCTTCCCCTTTTGGACCTGCTGTTATGACAACTTCCAGTATCTGCACCCACAGGGGGAATTCTTGCCATCCAATACAGACAGAATAGCTTTGTGGATTTGAGTAGTTTTTTGGTTTTATTTTTTTTAATTTCCAGTGTCTACATGGAATAGGGGTGTGGGTACTCCTGTTACACAGGTTAATAATTTGCTGCTGTGATACAGTGCTTCACTAAGGACTGACATGCACTTCACAAGACATTCTCTTCCCCTATTTTATTTAACAGTGCATTAGTGTTTTGCTCCCTTGCGATTTGCTGAGGTACAAGCAGAAACCAAGAATCCACACTGCCATTCTTATGCCTTTTGCAGTAAACCACACTTTCTCCTGCCTGAGCTGTAACTGTGTTTACCCTTCAGTTCCTCCCTCCAACCTTTCCTGTATGGAGTCAACCAAGTTTTCTTTCCTGACCTCTTCCCCCTCTGCTCTCTGGTTATCAGTCTGTTCAAACAAAATGAGTCTCTCGAAGACTGTCATTACAAAATGAACCTTTGCCTCTTTGCTACTTTTACTTCCTTTCACACCTCTGAAAATTGCAGAGAGCTGATAAAGTCCAAGTCACTTTTATCACTTATCAGGGTTAAAAAAAAATTCACACTTAATAAGCCTCCACCACCTCCTCTGGTTTCCTATTTCCCTCCCTTTGCTCAAGCTGTCTTTGTGTTAAGCGAAAAACTACTCTAAAGCTGTCCTTTATATCTACCAGATCCTATTATTTTTACGCACAAGGGCGGAACTTCAGTGAACGTGGATCTCTTCCATTCCTGTTCGAGTTCTGCTCTACTGTTGTTACCGAATTCGGTAGGTTACCATTGTACACACACAGGAGTGTGTACAAAGGAGTGATTTCCAGCTGGGAAAGGCTTATCACATCTCCTCCTGGCACAGTCAGCGGAAGGCTTTTCTTTAGCACACCTTTATGAAGGCTTTGCCTGCAAGGCCCCAAGGATCCCAGCTTCACATCTGTAATGGCTGCACATGTAGTTAATTTGGGCAATGACATCTGGGCAGTGTCCAGACACCATTCTGTCAGAAACACATTTAAGCACAATCCACTAAACTTCACCCGTGCCTTCAGCTCCCATGCCAAGAAAAGTCTGCCCCTCCTCATGGCTAGTAGCAGACTTTCCCTATCCTGTAAACTTTCCTTTGGATGAATTTATACAGCGTACTTTGTTAACAGATCAGCTTTCAAGTATCTGCTCATCCCTGCTCACAGGCACAACGATTTCTCTTTTAGCAGCTGTGATTCAGCAGCTCTTTGATCCATAGTCATCCTTAGCACCTAAATGTTAAGTGGCATTAAGAGTTTGAGTCAGTAACATCAGTCTCCAGTGGCTTTGTGACCAGCTGGTCTCAGATGTCTCATACTTTTCTGCAGAGAATTTTCAGTTCATCGTTTCCTCTTTCTGCTTGTTCCAATCAAGTAATACAAAAATGGGACATGACTTAGCATGTAGGCACAGGTTACCGTGATTCACCGGATCTATTTATCTGATCACTCCTTTTCATGTATGCCTGTCAAATAAAGGTATTTTGTGATGAGACAGGTATTATCACCATTATTTATACTAACACAAATAAAATGCTACATGAAACACCATGGATCCCCCATGGATACACACTGATTTCACACACATTTTCCACACATTTCTATTGGCTCTGCTTGAGACCACATATTAAAACCCACCAATCTTCCCAGTACAGACTGATGAAAGCCTTAGTAGAAACAGCTGCATTTCACATGTGGTTTCAGTTAACGTCTCATCCTGAACGTTTAACTCTAGCTAGCCATGCTGCTTTTTAATATTCACAACCCTCTTTAGCTTCACATTAGAAGCAAGGCACTCCCCTGAAAAGCACAGAAGAACACAATGAGGCTGGTAGCACTTCATTTCTGGGGTGTCCAAAATAACGTTTTTTATTGCATGTAGCATGAAGAGTAGTTCATGTTTGATATCCTGTATGCACATAAAACAGCTGCATAGCACTGTTAAACAGCATAAACAAACACTGATCTGTCCACAAAGTAATATTTCCTTTCAATAAAAATGAAGCATTACCAAAAATAAGTAGCACTGCATGTTTTTCAGCTTGTCTATTATTAAAAAGAAAAAACCACAACATAGACTGCCTCTTTTTATACTTTCTCTTTTTGGATGGGACAGAAGAAAAAAAAAAACTCAACTACTTATTAGGAGCTGGAACACCTAAAAACAACAGCCCTATGTAAGTCAGACAATCCCTTAGGCGGGAAACATGAGGGTAAAAGGCCCTTCTTTTGTTCCCCCTTGAACCTAAAGATCAGCAATACTCATACCTAAGCAAGCCCCTCTTACACATGCATCTCTCCCCCATAACAACTGTCATAGCAGAGACACCAATGTCAGCATTTCTCTCCTGGCAATATGCACTTCAGGCCAGGGGAGGCTTCTGTGCAGGTGACTTCACTGCTAGCATCCTGTGGATCGAAAGGCAAAAACCTATAGCGATGATGTGGATTTATGTGTGTGGCAACACATGACACGCTCTGGTTTGGCCAACACATTGACCAAATCAATGAGATCAAATGGAAAAGCTTAGCTAGGACCTTCCTGAACATGCTGATTTGTAAGGTGCCTGTGACAGTGTTAAACAGGCTCTCAGGAAAATCCATCCTCCACCAAAACCAGTGTCAAGAGTCCCTGAGTCAGGATTATTGACTCCAGCCTCTTCAGCCCTAAGACAATAATTTTATCAGCTTAGGAAGAAGCCTTCCTACTCTCTATTTACTTGCAAGAGTAGGAACAGAAACCACCAAATGCCTTTCAGGGTTTTAGCTATTTTCTCTTCAATCTGAAATGACAGCAGGACTTATCACCTGAGAGGTTGACTTCTCAGTGAGCGCTATGTGCCCGTTACACCTAATGCACAAGAGCCTTTCATTTCAAGAGAGCTCCAAAACCCTTTTCCCTAATATTACCAACAATACACAGTAAAACATAAACGCATAGACTGCGTGCAGATGAGAGAAGTATAGAATGAGATGGTAAGAAAGCGCTTTACAAAGCCAGCAGAAGGTAGTGGCACCAGCCCACAGCACTAACATCAAACGTGTTCCATGGAGCAGGGCTTGGCTCAGGTAACTAACAAAAATGCGTTTCACTGCACATTGCTCTATGGTAAATGTAACACCAGTGCCCATTATTACTAGAGCTCTTCTATCCTAGCATTTGTAGATAGCCAGCCATCTCACATGAGGGCTTTGCAAATCCTAAGACAAGACAGAAGCAGCTTCAAGCTAAATGTTGTACACCCTGGTAACAGCAAGCAGACAATGAGAGCGCAAGGAAGGCCTCATTTTGAAACTTTTCTACCACAACTATACTGAGTAGAGAGTGATGCCTAATTACACAGGGTTCGGTTCTTTACCCTTACATTCTCAAAGAGCTGTTTTGAGCCATACCAGCAAAGCCCTGTTTGCTGGAGTGGCTGTGCCCCTGCCAGAAAAGTCTGGCAATGCAGTGGTTCCAGAAAGCCTCTTGCAGCGCAGACTGAGCACTTGAAAAGTCCAAAGCCACTCCGAGAAGCATCAGTCATAGGCAGCAGTTACAGTACTCCGGATTCCCTGGGTGTTTTCAAATTTCATTGCCATTAAACCAGAAAACACTTAATTAAAAGTTATTTCAGCTACAGGTTTTTATGTCTCATCTTTTATTTCCCTTTTTTCTTTATTCTTTGCTTCAGGGTATCTCTTCTAGTCTATTTTCTTTTTAAAGGGGAACAGAAGTCTAGGGTCTTTGCTCTGACAGGATCCCTCATTCATTTTCACCCATGCCTTTCTCATATCACACACAGGAGTCGCTGCTCTGGTCTCAATGGCTGTCCACCTGCACACGCCTCCCGGCATGAAGAGCAGGGGAAGCGCAGCAGAACCTGACAGCGCTTTCCCAGGACACTCTGTAAGTCCTGGAGCTGTAGCTTGGCAATTTCCTGATAAAGCTGCCAACTGCCTTTGATAGCTTTGACTTTTTTTATTCCGTTAATTTGCTTAATTGTTTTTGAATGTGTTGTAATGAATGAAGTGAATGAACAACAGGAGTGGCAAAAGGTCATGGATGACAACTACCAGCTCCTTGATGGACAGAGGGAAAGAATTTAAGAAAAACATTTTTCTCTTTGTCCCTACTCCCCATGTGGAAGAATGGATTAGGTCAGGCTCATTGCATCTTCCCCTTCTCCCTTCCTGTAAAGGTGTGTAATAACTAAAGGCAGTCAACCTGAAAGCCCAGGAAAACAGAATGTCTGATTCTCAACTGATGCATACTAAAACTAACTTATGCATACTAAAACTAACTCTGTGGTGCTCAGCGGAATTATACAAGGATTAAAGAAGCACAGTCCCAAGGTCAGAACTGCCAGCCACCACCAAACTACAAAACCCATTTCCCTGGAAACCAAAAATAGGACAGGTCATTCCTTAAGCTGTCAAAATCTACTTTATTGCTGTTTCAACAGCCAAAACAAAAAAAAAGTGGCAGAGAACAAAGGGGAAAAGGAAAGAAGTGATATGACTAAGCCGTCCCAATGGACCTTTGCAAGCAAAAGAAGAAAGGCAAAAAGAGCGAGAGGTCACAAAAGAACATGTAATTAACATAATCACTGTAAGAGTGGTGTCAGCAAATTAAAAATAGAGAGTCCAGAACACCCAGAAAGCGTGCTTAGGGCAATGCCATGATGAGCAATAAGATATGAGATGTGTGCACTTTGCAATGAAGATGAGGTGCTAGGATTTCTTGTCACTGAAGAATGTATACATATAATGTATGAAAAAATCTTTTAACTGGATTTCAATCATTAATAGTCAGCCTTGGCATTCTGCATACATTTATAGTATGCAAAGATAAATTCTAAAGACATTCAAAGCTCCCTCTCTCTCCCATCACCTTCCTTGCATGCTCCCCCTTCCAGGGGCAACACAGCTCTTCCATGGGGATAATTCTGTCAGGGAACTCTTGAAAGACAGGGACTAAATTCCTACTTCTTCAATGGGAGCAAGGCTGGATTCTCTCAATCCCCGAGACATTTGGTGAAGCAAAATTTGGTGAAGCCAAATGAAGCGTTTTAGAATGAAGAGTAGTCTCAGGCTTGGACAAAAGACAAATGATTTACCAGCATACAGAAGTACATAGATATATCATGTAAAGTCATTTTAAATATTCAAAACATTTCAGATCAAGCAGAATGTCCTTTACTAAACACTGTAGTATGTATTTTTTTTTTTGTTCAAAGACTTAATAGCATTTACTTTGTAAACTAGAGCTATTGGAAGGTTTTAAAGTTTTATTAACTCCTATTATATCCATTCGTTACATTATACTGCAAAATATGTTTATTTTCTTTGAAAAGCATCCTTGAAAATTATAAAAAAAAGAATTCCGCAGAAAACCTTAACCTCTGCAGAAATCTATTGCAAAGAAAAATTCCAAGAATTATACATGATTCTCCCTCATCCCTCCTTAGCAAATAAAAAACCTTTGTGCAAGAGGAAAATGGAAGACTAATGTGCACGGGTAAAAAGTAATCAGATGCCTTCACAAAACTCAGGAAGACCAAGGGTCACTGAGAAAGGTACGTTTCAGGGAAATTCACATTTTCCAGAAGCTGGCAATTGGAACAATTTTATATCCAACGGGAGAATCAATTGAGCAGTTTGCTTTGGCTTTCTTCAGCTCCAGTTGTGGGACTGACTCCACCCGCACACCCTCTGCATGCTGGTCCAGGAGCGCTGCTAAGCTCAGGGCCAGTTCCCAGTTCCTGCCTGAACTACACTGGACTTGTATCTGTGCACATATCCATTAGCTTTGGATTCATCAAGTACCAGGCTACGACAGGGCAAAGACAGATCAGGCTGAGAAGCCCGAGCCAGTCTCTGTGCCCTGGAAGCTGCAATCTCCCCAGACGGATGGCTGAGTAGGATGTAAAACAACCTCTGAACACTGTTGGCTTAGTTTGCCGTATTAAAAATAAATTAAATTAGCAGCTCAATAAACTCAGTTGCAAACTGCAGTTGTTAGACCACTCTTGCCACAGGGTCAGCAGCCTCAGGGAGAGCCGGCCGAGTTCTTCTGCCCTCCCCACTGAACCCTCTGCACCCAGCAAACGTGGGAGCTATTCCCCCCATGGGGAACAGGACACCATTTCCCTCTGTCCCCTTGGCTCCGTAGGAAGGGTAGAGAAAGCTGTCCTCACTCTTTCAAGTCTGCCGACCCCTAAAATTTCACCTCTGCACTTTCATCTGTATATATTCAAAATACATTTTAAAAATTGTAATATTGCGGGCAGTGCTACTTACGATTTCTATTGTTTTTACCTGAAAAGTCACCTTTTCACTTCAGCTGTAGAGAAAGACTTCTCTCAGCCACACAAAAGCTTTCTATTCACTCTTGTCATACACCTCTAATCTGTTAACAAGCCACAAAAATCAAAACCTAAACACACAGCCTTGAACCACAACATTTTAAATTTTCCAGGTTCCCAGAGTTTGGGAAATAAGCCAGTCCTTCTTACTATGTCAGAGGCCAAGCAGAGGAGATGAAGGATTAAAAGTGAGCCGAGTTCCTTTATTAGCCTGACTTTTAAAACAAAGAGAAAGTCTCCTGGACTGCCAGGGTGCCCAGAGCCAGGAGGTGCGTGGTGCCTGCCTCTGCTCACAGCCCTGGGATGATGCCTCTCTCTCCTCTGCCTCCCTGCACAGCAAAGACAACAAACAACTCCCTCCCGCTTTGCATATTCCAATCTACCATTTCAAACAGAGTCCTTTGCTTTTTATCCTAAAGTGGTACTTGTTAAAGGAGCTGTGACCACTCAGGCTATTTCCTTTGAGGATGAGAACACTGCCGCAGAAGCTTCATTATTATGCTAATCGAGCACAGGCTGAGCAGCTTTCATAACTGCCACATTAAATCATCCACCAAGGGGAGGCCTCAAGAGCCACTTACATTGCACTGTATGCATATTAATACAGGCAGTGGCAGCAGAATTGTTTTTGAAGCAATAGGCAGGTGAAGAAAAAAAAAAAAGAAAAAGACATTCTTTTGAATGTTGGAAAAACTAAGATGGTTAAACTTCACAAAGGGTTTGCAAGTTCAGTACCGAGGTTCGGTTCTGTTGGCTGTAACTAGGACTGAATAACAAAACAGAGCAGAAACCTGCAGGAGCTGCAGCTGTGATAGAGGTCTCTGTGACAGACTGTGACAGAGGTTGCTGTGACAGGCTGCAATGGCTCCAAAGTACCCGTGCTGTACAACACACAGCCTCAGTCCTCCACCAAATATACAGAAGAGCCCTTCCTTCCTCATCCCTGTCCTCCTCATGCCCTGGCCCCCTCCCTCTTGCCCCAGGACACACCGCTTGTGATGCAGCTGAAGAAGATAAGGCTCCTACCAAATGAGATAAAGAACGGTATCTAATAGCACGCCTTCAGAATAATTCAAACACATCCATCAAGACCAAAGACATAAAAGCAAACAAGAGACATTTAGAGTTATCTTGGGCTGACAGCTGAATATAGATACACTTTTCCCAAAAGATAAAGCACCTGGAAGCCACCACAGATGAAGGTGGATGATACAGACAGACAGGTTAGGTTGAAGAAATAGCAGGAGCAATAATCACAGCAGCTCACCTGCCCAGACAGTGTCACGCTGCTTTTTTTCACATATGTTCTAGAAACTGTGTATTGTCAAGAGGCAGTTTAAGGACAGAGCACTGGCACTACTGACAGGAACTGGGAGCTTTTCCCACTCCTATAAGAAAACTGCATAAAGGAGAGAGATCTGTAGAAAATGAGCATGACTTTGGCATTGTTATTGAAGCAAAGTCAAGACCTTTTTATCAGATCACAGGTTTGTTTAGACAGGCATATTTTAAAATGATTTATGGGTTAATATTATGTGCACTGTGGAAAGAGTGCACACTTTAGAAACCTGGCATCCGAGGAAATTTTTTATGATTCAAGCCATGCACTCTTTTTTCTCACCATGTTCTGTAATATCAACAATCCACTTCCCTATCTTCCTCCTGCTTCTCTCCTACTCTCCTCCCTTGACACCTACCCCCCAGACCCAAACAATGCTTGACAGCAATCCTTCATGTCACCTTCTAGTGCTTCCTCCTTCCCCACACCTCTTTATTCCCAAGGGATTCTATAAGAGAGAGCCAGTGTTTACAAGGGCAAGAATTCACCTGGAACCAGTAAAGAATGACTTTCCTACATGGTTAAGAAGCATTTATTCACAATCTCAGCTGAAACTCAGGAACATATCAGCATCAAAATATTTACTTTCATTATGAATGAAGAGACTTTTTGCATACTATTGCAATAAACCTTGCATATTACATATGTGCAAAAGGTTGATAAAAAGTCAGTCACACAACCTTCCAAGTAAGCTTTGGCAAGCCTTTATCTGCCAAGACTAGAAGTAGCATAATGGAAGTCTGCAATAGTTTTCTCCACTTAATGAGCAACAAATGACTAGGGCTAGAGTGGGCCTTCAGAATAATGACACCAGCCAAAAGGAAAAGCTCTGTACCATCTTAGCACAGGGCTGAAGAAAAGTAGACATTGTGCTGCAAGATGGCTTACCCCATATTCCCCAACCTAAAAGAAATTATCCTGTACTCCAGTCTTTAACTGACCTTTGAAGATCCACAAATTGACTTTTGAAGCACCTATCTAATCTTATTTTCCAGCTGTTTAAAAATGTTTCATGCCCAATTGATTTTTTTTGACAACACATCACTCAACAAATAATGCTCATGTTCCCATAATATCTGCCCTCCTTACTGAAAGCTGGACAGTTCCAGTTTCCATTTTTGAGACTTTTCCTTCAAATGCTACCCTTTCTATCTCAGTCGTATTGCTTGCATTGAAGGGCACACAGAACTACACGGATCTAAGTTTAAATGGACTCTCCTGCTTATTTCAATGATGTTTTTGATTTTGAGTCTCGGTAGATTAAACTAAATAAAGGTAGGGTATAATCCTAAAGGAGAGTGATTTGAGATTTGTCAGCCCCAGTCTGCTATAGATGCTTTTCTAAACTAATTAGACAGATAAGTTGGCACATACAGATATTACAATGTCCATCATTCACGACTCACTGGATATTTCAAAATGCCTAACTTAAAGGGATTCTAGCATACACCACCCTCAAAAAGCAAAGAAAATATTTACAAGTATCTTATAATTCAACAAGCAACATTAATCTGATAATACTATGCTGTGATAGAACAATATAACACAATCACATAAATACTCCCACAGACCCAGTGGCAATATAACCTTAAGTATGAAATATAATATATACAGATGTAAACAGATTTTTGTACTCCTAAAGTGTACCAGCAAAACATAAGAAGTGCTTTGAGCGAGTGCCAGAGTCAAGAGTTTACTTTAGGAAATCAATAAAATATCTAACATCTCAAGTATCTAATCACAAGTCATGTACATACACTGCATTTGGTTGGTTTTTTGCACACCTTACTCCCTTTTTTGTCCAATTAGCTGTTCAGCTTCCAGAGCTTTGGGATACAGACTGATTTCTTCTATATGTTTATATAGTATCTCTCAACAGCACAGCAGGGCTCACTCCTCAATGAGGTCTTTGCATCCTACACTGCTATCATTGCTGCTGTTAATGATCACGGAAATGATTTGCATGTAGCGATGTAAGAGGCACACGTTAACAGTGGACACACGCATACTTTGCATGTGTTATGAGTAATCATCTCACAGGCTAATTTTCTTTCATTACCTAAGCAAGGCAAGTATGTCTTAGAAATGTGTTTGCTCGGCAGTTTTATGAAAGGGATTGTTTTGTATTGTAAGCAAATTAATGAATCCTAACCTTTGAAATATGAACAGATGGCAGAAGAGACAGAAATTCCATTAGTTAATAAGATAAAAAGTGTACTCAACAAGGTAAAGTTCATATTCAAGAATCCAGTCTTGTACACACACACAGAGCTCAGAAGATACCCAGAGAGCCCTGAAAGTCCCACAAATCTTCATTCCTAATCTCTGAAAACTTGACATTAAATTAAACCTATACATGTGGTTTTGCTGGGGGGTGAGATGAGAATGGAACTACTAGATGTATTTGCTGAGGTATTATCGACAAAGGGGACATTTCCCACTGTCGATACCCAAAGATTCCAGTTGATTGCTAGTCAGTGAATCACAAGTTCCTAAAACACTGTCTGTTGCATTTGAAGCACTATTTTATCCAAACCATTTAATGTCCATTAAATCACCGCAACATGCTCGTGTTGCTCTGTGTGATTTCCAATATCCGTTTTAGAAATTTTTTATTCTCTTTCACTTCCCCAGAGCTGTTCTGCACCCTATTGCTGTGTCTTCCTGAAGGGATTTTTCTGCAAGGTGGACTTACAAGAGATTCCAGTGTTGTCACTGCAGAGTTGCTCTCGCAAGTACCACAGCCCCTGGGAATAACTCAGCTAGCCAGAACATCATTAGTGGGAATTGGAGGGAGGGGGGGCTTCATAAGACCATCTAAGAATGAAAGAGATGTAGCAGTGTATCACATGTGCCTATGAGACCAACACCACAACTGGCCCATCAGACTGGACGCTAAGGTGCCAAGACAGCATCTGAGTCTGCAGGTAAGGCTGAACCACTGCTGGGTCCCGCTTTCTTTCATGAGACTATGCAAAGCCAGAAGGGCCAAAATGCTCTCTGGAAGCAACTTCTGATACTCAGTTAGACACATCACTCAGTGGTTCAAAAGAAAAAAAAGAACTCTACCCTTCATTACAGAGTAACTGTCCAATCTTTTCTACACTGTAGGTGAAAGTTTTGGGCCTCCAAACTCTGTAAGAGTTCATATTTTGGATATCAGCCATCCTTTCTTCCATCTGCCAGGCAATGGCAGGGAAGAGAGGATAAGCCTTCTTTTTCAGGCTGGGGACACCAGTCATCAGAAGCCAACAGAAACAGAAGCCAGAAACCCTTAAAGCTGAAAATCTGCAAGTTGCTCTCCTCTGACAGAGGCTATTAGGAATGCCACAGGCAGACAGCCTAGGAGGAGGAATTTGCTCCTCCTTCCTTTCTTTTTTAACCTCTGTAGCTCAAGGACATCAACTAGACATGCTGGAAGGAATATATAGCCTGTGTTTATCTTAATAGACAACACTGCTTGTAGCTCTACAGTTTGGTACTTCCAGCCAGAATATTTTTTTTTAAATGATGTAGTTCAAATTGACTATGTTTCTTTGTACTGCCAATTAATCATCAGAGCAAATCAGCTAGCACCTGGACTTCTTCAATGTCATGTAGGAGCTGAGTTAACAAATTGACAATGCTCAAATAAAAATCTATATTTATTAATGGCCAGAACAAACCAAATATCCAGGTTAGAAGAATATGCACGTGTGTAACAACACTTCCCAATTTTGAAAAGCGAGTTATTTCTCTGCAGGGACAGCTTAATACAAGAGAGTGCATAGACCTGGACCTCTGCCAACACCTGTCTGTTCAGGAATTTCATCCACTTTAATAAGCTGCTACTCTCTGGATCTCAATTAACCAGACAAGCTGGTGCAGTTCTAGAGAACTCAAAAATAAGAGAGAGAAGATTTCACAGATTCTCCATCTGTAGGCCTTCTGTAAGCATGACACATACAAATAGAACTTAATATTGTAGGTGACATCCTTAAAATTATGAATTACAGTGAGGCAATGAGAAGCTAGTAGAGAAACATCAGCATGAGGCCCCAGAACAAATGTTATTTTTCATGGCTTACTTCAATCATTGTCATCAGAAGGCAATATCTATACTCAGCACCTATTGATACAACCGCTCTAGCAGAATCTGAGATCTGCCAGAACTGCTAACTGCTCCATGCATTAACCCCAGCTCCAAGAAGGCAGAAGGGTTCACCAGCATGAATCTAATTACAGGATTGAGGCGCACAGTTACACAATGACAATTTAACTACCAGAATATAGATAGATCAAAAGGCTTGAATAGCACAGCAAATCATGAGAACCTAATTTTCACTTTATAAGAGTCTCACAGGACTTCAAAGGAATGGAATCAATAGATTCCTAAAGAAATTATAATAAAATCCCACAATGTTTGGTAGGTAATTGTATTATTCTCACATATTTTCCAACCTTACTATACAATTCCAGAGCAGGGATAAAGGTTTCCAGTAAATTATTTTTGCTTGCATGTGTAACCCAGAGATTCCCACTGAAGACCATTAGATTTCTCACATACACTTTATTTTTTAATAATGACATAAACTGCTGCTACCCTACCCCAGAAAGCAGCCTGTCATTTACTAGACTCATCTGTCTGGTATGTTGGGATTGTATGCTCTTAGGATGGGATCTTTCAGTGTTTATGGGTACTTAGCACAATGTAACTGTTAACCAAGCTGAGGTGTTTAGATTTTATCATAATAATGCAGCATTTTGCATTTCTTTACAGGACACTAAAGACAACTGTTGTCAAAAATTTGTATTGTTAGAGCTATCAAAATTAATGTAATTTGTACATTTTTCATCTCATGATAAAAGAGATGTTTATTCTGTTTCAGTTCAGGGCACATCAGAAGCACAGGTTATATTTATTAACATTTGAGAAGTAGCATGATGGACTGTGGATTAAAAGAAGTGGAAACCAGCATGTTACACACCTTTTTTTCAAAGCAAGTTACTGCAAATAAGAAGCAGAACATGTGTGGTGATTTATGCTACCCATAAACTAACTTAACCTCTACTACACCATCGTACACATCACTCTTCAAAGCACTTGGAAGATGACTGGAGATGACATAACCAGGTGTAAATTTCCTGGGAAAATGACCATCAATGGAAGATGCATATAAGCTAGGACCTGTTGCTGCTCTCAGGAGTGTTCAATCAACTCCTGATGGTTCCTCGGAGAATTATCGATAGGCAGCTACAAACCAGCTTAAAGTGGGAGACACTACCAGTGTGCAAGGCAGGCAAATAAGCACCAGGGCTAAACTGCCATAACCACCACCAGACTGAAGATGGTAAAACAAAATATTTGCAGATCTCATACCCCAATACCTCACTATTCAATAGCTTTACCTGTATCCCAAGTTTTTAATTCAGGCAACCTTCCCCGCTGTGCTCCCTAATACAAACTGGGTATTGAAAAGACAACAGACATACATGATACTACATAGAACACGGATTTTTTTAATTTACAAAATACTATAAACTACTTTCCAATAGCTTGTCTAGTCCAGATCTTGGCCCAGACTTTACATTTACATCCCAAGGAGATGAATATGAAAATTCAGTCTGAGGAAGGAACTAAACCTAAAAACTTTATGTCAACACAAATAAAAGTTAACATAAGTTTTAAGTAACTGACAGAGTCCCTGTGACAGAAACTAGGAGCAATCACATTCACAGGCAGTGCTGACCCCCGCCCTCATATTAATACAGGTTTCAAGAGTCTACAAAGACAAGGAGGAGAAGCCTTTAAACAGACGTGAACTTCCTTAAAGAAGAGTAGTATATTAATTCTTTCTTATGGTTGTACCACTATTCTTAATACAAACAAACCCATTTTTCTTTTGTTTTTTGCTTATTTTTTCTCTTTCCAAGTGTTAGAAGTGCAGCAATACATATGTCTCCTGCCAATGTAATAGCAACTGCGGACAGAAAATGGACAGAAAAATCATGGGCTTCCCAATTCTCTCCTTTTGGTTGATCTTCGGTCTGTTTCACATTAAGTCTACCTCTATCAACACTAGCACACCATGCCCACATAATTCTTACACTCATCCCAAGGAGGCACACCACGTAAGATTATCATAATGACACGACATAACCTGATTCACACTGTAGATCTTCACTGGCAGACTGAGGTCAGGGTAAAACAAATGGCATCAGTGTTATTTGTAGGATCCATTGATTGCAAGGTCTAATATGGCTAAAGTCCAGGAGAATACGTGAATGCTCCCGACTGAGGGCATTTCTTTGAAATCAATGATTGCTTGAAAGGCTTGATAACCAGAGGCTTTGGGCTATTAACACCAGCCGGTCATTAAGTCCACACAAATTGTTATAGCTTTTATAACCTTTTCTTATCTAAAGAAAGCAATTAAACATTTTAATTACGTTACAGGGATGACAGAAGATAATTGGAGTTATCAGGAAATTATGTAGTCCTGTTAATGTGAGTTACTATGTCATTTCCATTGCTTACCAATGTACTTGCCATTCAGATAAAGTAGAAGTAACTGTTCAATTAGGTCCACATTCAAACCACAAAGATGGAAGAACACAAAATAAGTAACATAAACCCAAATGAATCATCATATTGAGCTGGTATTATGTAATCTTCTAAGTATAGTTCTGGAGACAGGACATAATGAGGGAGCCTGAGTTTAAAAAGTGCAGTTATCACCTGTAAAAATTAATTATTTTTCGTATGTACCTTTATTTTAAAATTGTGGATAAGAAGAAAAAAAAATCTATGTTTATATAGCTTCTGTGAACTATCCTGCACCATTTACTTAAAAATAGTACCATCAGGAGAGGATAACTTGCCAACAGGTGCTTTTTATACTACTTAATAAAGTATTAGCCTCTTTAGATCTTTTCTGGTTATGTGGGCCTTACAAAGTTCCCAATTCTGAAATATCAGGAGTTTTCCCTGTATTCTTCATTAGGAGCAGATTATTACAGTAAGATTTGCATACGACTATGACCGTGTCTAAGCGGGGTGCTTTTTAGAGTATGACTTCAGTCTGTTTGCAATATAATGTATAGGAATGTATCCCTTAATTTTTGCTGTCATTCTTTTCTTGCATAAATTGCTAAGGCTGATCAGCAGGCACAAGAGCAGTTGCATTAGTTCCCAGGGAATTCCTGCTCATGATCAGCCAGCCTGTTGGACTTTGAAAATTTACTGTTTTGCACTTAAGGGAAATGTATAAGAAAATATTTACAAGTGTTCATTAGGACTAAATTGTATCCCTATCCTGTGCAGGTACGCAGGGCATTGATAAAATTCTATAATGAGAACGGATGTAAGCCTGCAACGCTTACGCAGGAATAGTCAGCTGGACAAGGGATGAGGAATTGTACTACAAATACAGCCAAGGGGCCACGGCTCGCAGAAAGTGCAATGTGAGTCACCTTTATTATGGACATATTTGCACTGGGTCATATACACAGGAATATATTCTAAACATATTATGTTATCTAGCCTTGTCTCACCTTCAGCCATGGTGAGACTTCAGCTGTAGTAACATGCCCAGGTTTTGTTCTTGTACTTGAAGCAGATTGTAGAACAGAGGCAATACAGAAAAAAAAATGCAACGATATTTATATTCCATAGTGTCTAGATGGGCTAGATGATCCAAAAGGAAATGCTGGCCTGCATGAGATTTTTGCAGAGAACAGAATTACAATTGTCAATTACAGAAGTGATGCATACGAGATTGCAATGTTCAGAGAAGACAAAACTGTAGCAGAGAAGCCTCGGGTTGAACTAAAAAATGGGAACAGATTGTGCAGATGTCTTACAGAGTGTGTATAGATGATCCTGCTATGAAGGGAGACAGGGATAGACTGTAGGACCCACCCACTTGACTTCATATATCTATTTTTTTAACAGAGTCCCACTTCAGTTCTTCACTATATTGCTAGGAACTGAAAGCCTACATGAAGATGCTCCTCAAGGAAGTAAATGAGTGAAAAATCTGCATGGCTGTGTTAGTGAGGCTACAAACCCACATACCGACCAGCAGAGCCAGCAGCTCAGAATGGGGACAGAACTGCAAATCCACTCTAGCCAACACATCACAGAGTGAATTGTGGTCAGTCCTGATTTATCAAGATTGCTACTGTACTAAACAAAAAAACAGGTTCACTAGCTGGGGACCTTGCTACCTCACAGGCTTTGTATATAAGCAGAAGAGGATCTGTATATATGATTTGAAGTTACTTATGCAGCATTCTGAAAGGAATAAAAAGATTCTGCTTTGAATTTGCATGGCAGAAGAGCTAGGAGATTCTGAATCAGATTCATAAGAGTAATTTAAATAGTGTCATGCCCAGCAGAGTCATAACTTGACTTGAACCAAGTTGGGTGGCTCAGAATGAGAGTCCACTGCTTTGAAATGTCAGGCTTCACCTGTCTGACAGGTGATGCTAGGGGAAAAGGCACAGTTAGTGCACTTCAGGAAAATCTGAATGTTCAACCCTGACCTTGTGAGGTCAAGTGAGAGTAGTTTGAGAACTTCATAAGCTATCAAGTAAAGCCCTGTTTCCAAAGATTGAGGAGAATAGTCGTTCCAAAACCACAGAACCACTTCTCACCTAATATCCCATTTTACATGGTCACGATTTCTACCTGTTCCAGAACTTTATTTTACTTATTTGCCTTAAACGTCCTGCCATATGGGCATGGTCTTCAGCAGTCACTGGGGAGACCTCGTCACGAGTGTCCAGGCTTTTTCTCTTTACTAGAGAATGCCCAGGCAGGATAAAGAGGTGACCATCAGAGCCATCAGTGTCAAGCACGAGGAATTAGCACCTGTGCAAGTCTAGGAGGTCAGGTCTTGCAAGCAAATTGGGATTTGTGAGTCTTTACTTGCAGGTTAAACATATGAGGTTGCATGTTTCAGGACATAAATAATGGCATAGAAACCCTGCAGAAGAAAACTTGGCATATCTGAATTTTATGATACCACAGAGATGGATTCAAATTAAAGACTGTAAGATTTGATTTCCATGTGTTTTCATTGTGACCGCTTTCTTTTGGTATAGTTTGGTTTCTCAATCTAAATCTGCCTGGAAGTCTACACATTTCCTACATCTACAGAGGAATTATTTGGTTTATCTCAGGGAAAGGGCTATTGAAGACGATATGTGTTCCCTTACACGTAAACCCACAAGTTTTTATATTTTCCCATATCATCTAGTAACTTATCCCAAGTTTTCTGAAGTTTGGCATTTTATACAAGTCACACACATAGGTTTGTCTCCACTGACTTATTTGCCATTTGTACAGATATAAAATGAGCCAGAATTACACTCAACGGGCTTCAGCTACTTTTGCAGCTAACTCAGCAGACTGCCTGTAAACGTAACAGATCCAATCAATTACAGCAAAGTAAATCCAACTGTCCCAACACCCCGAATTTCTTCCTCTCAGAAAGCCATACACGCGGCCAGTTGTAATGTTACGCGCCATGAAAAGCCAGAACTGATGGCCTGAATGTTTTTTGTAGGGGTAGTTCACAGAAGAGCTATAATCCCCGAATTGATACTCTGCTCAACACCTTTACGAAGTTTGGTTACAGCTACAGAAAGTCTCAGATGGTTGCATGCAAAAATAAGCACAAGCTGTTCACGAGGCAAATGCTAAACAAATCTTCATAACAAAGCTGCTACTGTGGGAAAATCCTCGTGTCTATCTGAGAGTTCTGAATCTAATCTAATATGCCAACTTTAGTCCACTCATAAAAAGCATTGCTGGTACGTCCAGCATGACTTGACCCTGATAATCTGCTCGCTTGCTTTTTAAATTCTTTTCCCACAGGATATACCATCTATACAAATGTCCAGTGTTTTTCCACAAGGTCTCAGTGCAAGTGTGGCCTTGGGGAGCAATCCACCATATTAAACAACTGCAAATCGTTCTCCTGATCTACATGACAAGCTGTATTGGACAAAACGGTGCTATAAGGGAAGAATTATTTGAACGTGAAAAGGGTTATAGCTCACCAGGGAGAGCAGGAAAGCAGACAATGGCCACAGTATCATTGATGATATTGAGAAAGTGGGACAGTACTATAATTATCTCCTTATCATGGCTGTCTTTTCTTAAATGAAACATTAAGAATACCTGATCTAGTGCTTAAATACAAAATAAAACTTTCAGCCTCCTTTTTTTTTCTTATAGGCTTTTGGGTTTCTCTGTCTGTGTTCTGCTTTTGGGGGGAAGCCTACATGTGGCCTTGCACAACTATTCAGTTTTTCAAAGGATGAGACAGTCATAAGGACTCAATGCACTGTTATCACGCAGGATCTAGTATAATTTCTACTTAATTTAATGAAGAAACCCAGAGCAAATTCACTAGACATTTTAAGAAACTGACCGTGCTGCATGTTGGAAGGTCAATTCCAATGAACATCAAGAGCCCATAGGAGCGCAGGCCAAGAACCGTGTCTCGATCTGAGATGTTTTGTTTCTACTCAGAAGGAAAAACATCCTGTATATAAGGCATCTGCAGAGAGAACTGCCTAAATGAGTGGTGACAAATCTTTCAGACACTAAAATAAAGGTGAAATAGGGCTGTCAACAGAGTGGCTATAATCTTGGCAAAAAGCAAATCAGCAGTTTTTGCTATTTTAAGGACTATTTAAATACCAGCTTTCAGACATGTTTGTTTTACAATGCATCTAAGGGAAGCATGCGCTTCATATGAACTCATGGTTATCACACCACTGCCACAATGCTTCAGTTTGTGTCAGCATTTTCATGGGGAACCTTGTAGCACTAGATCTGTAACTTGTCCATAAAAATTTGCCCAAGGCAGGAACCTGACATAAAAGCTAACACAGGTACATTACTCTAAGCTAGAGAGACCTTAGGCAAATATAAATACAATCACTGATAACTGGATTCAGTTGCTTTCTTGAATCAGATTGAATACATTAATATAATACCAAGTATAATAAATCAATCATTTATAATATAATCATACCCTTCTAATACTGAAATTTTTAAAGACATTCTCATTATGTAAACAGAGTACCTCCATCATTAAAGAAAGGTGCTTTTGTGGTTCTTATCTTCAGCCAGTTGCTTCAGAAGTACGTGTCCAGAACACGTGCACCTTTCATGCAGAGGTGTCACTGTTTCCATTTTACACATGGTACTTACAGCTCAGAGACTTGCCAAAGGTCAGAAAGCGTGTGTCAAAGTGAAAAATCAACCTTCTATCCTAAATCCTCAGCCTTCACACCAATCAAAAGAACACCGGCAACATTCTGGTCTCCTCATCAGAATGAATTTGCACCAAGAGCTTATTCTTTTCCATTGAGATCTCTCAGTTCTAACTCTCAGCAATAGCAAATATCACCTCTATAACAACTGGACTAGAAGCCAACTCAAATAAAATATATCCCGAGATTGATTCCACATCATCATGCATATCCTTTCAGCAACAAAATTACAAAATTTAAACGGAGATTATTCTTAGCCCACAACTTTTGGATGACTGTGAGCACTGGTGATTGTGCTATGAGCCCAGACAATGTTGATATGCACTGAATATATTTATGTTTCTTTCTGGGAGGGACTGTGTACCCTAATGATGATAAAAGCAGTTAGAAAATCAGTTTGTTTGCTCATTCCACAGTTTATAGCTTCAAATGGAAAAATACAATCTCCTAAGCAATTTGCAAAGCACACAACTCAAATTTGAAAAATAATAAGATTATTCTGTTAATGAAGGGGTGCAAGCACAATGTTAGATGATTGAGATTGGAAAGAAAAGGAAAAAGCAACATCACAAAAAACTGTGTCATTAATCTCCTTAAAAGTAGAAAACTCTTGAAATTTAACAATTCACAATCTTGAAGTCAACTCCTACATTAACAGGGGGCTCTGAGGTCATTTGCTGGGGATCAGGGTAAGGTTACTTTTGCAATTCAAATGTGTGCAGTCTAGGTTACACCACTGTTTTGATACTGGCCATTCTGATAACTCAAAAGAGTATGCTTTAACAGTGGTGTACCAATGATAATAATGTTACTGTAGAAGTGTTTTAGAATATGTAAAAGCATATAGAATACCCTAATGTATATTGTTTAAAAAAATAAATCTCAGCAACCTATATTATTTGAGATTTAAGTGGGTAATTCCTTAGAGCTGCAGTCTCCAAGATAACCACTTGAACAGCTGGTTCCCCATCGTGTCTTGCCAGCAGTTCTTGTTTGTTTGCTTTATGTATTAAAGCATCACTTCAATATAATTATCACATTATATTCAGTATCTACTGTACAGAAATAAAACATCTGTATTATTAATTACCTTTAGAAGTGGAAAAGCTTCCTAATTGCCTTTACCTTTCAAATAATGGAAACGTCATATTTTAACTTACTGCAGTCAATGGGTACTAACAGTCTGACAATGAGAAACATGAAGATCCCTCTACAAACCCCCACTCCTCATTCCTGTGTTAGTTTCTAACATTACAGGGAAGCTGCTATATAGTGCACTATAACAGAGAAACACATATGTTACATACAACTATAAACCCAGCTTCCATTCTCCTTGCTCTGTCACTTAAGCAGGAAGATGAATTGAGGCTCAATTAGAAAGGTGCATCAAGAGACAAGACACAGAGAGACCCAGTCAGACAGGGAGCAGTTGATGCATACATTTATTTTCTCAGCAGGGAGGAGCAGTACTGTGTTATTTATCATGTGAGAGGCTTAGGACATTGTAGTTTAAAGCAGCCAAATTAATCAGTGTACTGACAACTCTCTCTTTCTAACAAGACTTCTCCTCACTTAGGTAAGCTCTTTTCCAGATATTAAAACCTAATTTTAGTTTGAAGCTCAACCTCACACTTCTTCTGTGCTACCAAAGGCCACTGGAGCACATCCCATCAATACTGTGCTTCCAGCCCATGAATCGCAAACAGATTTCCAAAAGGAAATGCTCTCTGCTTCAGAGACAGGCAGTGAAACCGCAGGCCCTGGAGAAGGATGGGGAAACACTCCACATCGATAATACCTTTACAGGAACATTTTGTAAGTTTGGGAAGTGCTCAGATCCCATGGTGCTGCATGTCATGGGACCTACAGAGGAAAACTAACCAGAGACGAGCACACACAGGTATATTTATCACTTAATTATTTCTACACATTAAACTTTTGTCACACTTTCTTTTTTGAGTTTGATTCTGGACACTTGTAAAGTCTTTTCTGAAAGACTAATGCTCATTTTCCAAGATGTTTATGATAGTGCTTCTCAAGGAATATTCTATCTCCTTCATGATACCCAAATACAGGAGAATTAGAACAAGAATCTCTATGTTCTAGGGTACTTCTGAGTGTAGTTCATGCAAGTTCTGTTGCCAGTTTCTGTTCATCTACAAAACCAAAAATATTTTGGCAACCAGACATTGTTTCTGAGGGCTTTCTACCCTCAGCCCTCAAAGCATGAAGCAGCAGGAGTAGAAGTAAGAGTCTTGCCTTTGATCATTAACAAAGATCAGCTCTGATGGATGCCTTCGGGCTCACAGTTGTCTCACCATGCTTGCCACAAGCCACAATACCACTTGACAGATAATCTCTTGTTAAATCACTCCAATTTGCAACAGGACATTCATCTTCCTGGTCATTCCTGACACTCCTGTGTGCCACAAGCCCCTTAAACATTGCCACTGCACCAATGCCAGAGAAACACGAGATTCTTGAGAGCTCAGCGACCACTACAAAGCGAATACACTGAGAAAACATATTGCAGTCTAGTTGTCCCTGAATGCTCTCACTGCCATACTGCTCTACATCTGTCAGGTATTTTGGTACTGGTCTTACAGTTCCTTAGGACAACGTACCACCTGATGGGTATGATCCTTCCTTTCAGCATAACAGATTCCAAATAACGTGGAACATTTAGGCCAGAGGCAGTTCAAATAGTCTATGATGCTTTGCAAAGCTGTTTGAGTCAGAATGCTTCAGATAAAAATGTCCAAACATCCATGGGAAAATTTATTCTATCATGCCAAACTGTTACAACATTCACAAGAGGCTGAAGCAAAGGGGAGTACAAGAGAAACATATCCTGGAATAAACTGTGATTCTTTGTAAGAGTCATTACCCCATGTGAAATGGGGAAAAATTAAGAGCCCTCCTGTAGCCTCAAAGGATACAACCAAAGGAAGCAATCCCACAGGAGGCTCCACAGAATTTTATCTATAGTGAATTATACGCTGCAGCACCCAGGCCCTCCTCTGTGCATGCAGGATCCAAAACCGTACAAACTGAACTCACATAAAACAAATCTTAAAGCCAGTCATTCCCTAAGTTCCTTGGTTCACCGAGATTTGGAAATTTCATCTATCCACCCTGACAACCTGTTTGACAACAATAGCATCACTATAATGTAACGTTAGGGATTTGAAAATGCAACTCCTTAAACAACGATCTTTCAACCTATCATTTCCACATACTTTCAAGCGGAAATCCTCAATGATACACAACCGAGAAGTGTTTACCTCACTTCTACAAAGCCAAAAGCAAACCTAAAGTGCACTGTGACCAATCATACTAAAAAGAATGCATCATCCAAAGGGCAGCTGAAGAAAATTATTCAAATTATCTACTGGTTCTGAATTTCCTGCATGAAAGTCATTTAATTTTGTTTATATCAAAACAGTGAGATTATAAATAAACTGACAGAAAACAAACTCTGTTGGCAGATCATCCTCAGTGGAAGGTTGCTTGAGGTTTTTTTCACTCCAAAGCAGCTCTTAGTCTCTAAAAGCCTGCAACCTACGCAGATTTCTAAAACCATCCAAGAAAACCCACATTTTGAACATCTGCCTCCCAGCCAAACTGACCTCCAAGGTGCTACGCCTCTGGATGGCTTTACCCAAAGAATGCGCAATATTGAAGGAATCCCAGCTTAAATGGTTTTCAAGGCAACTTCACACACAGAGGAGAAGAAAGTCACGAGCACAAACCTGGGAAAATAATAATGCCTCTGGATTTGTGGGCTTGGGTTTTAATTTTGTTAGAATGCTAATGTATGAAAGGTTAGAAGAAAATAAAAGCACTTAATCAGATGCACTGGAGAGGAAATTGCAACTAGGATGTTGCAGAACTTGCTCAGCAGGCTAGAGCAATGAAGATTTAGGACTATACCTGCCTATATAAGACCTGGATTCAGTATTACATTCCTGTTTGACAAAACACCTCAGAATAGGCTTAAAGCTAAGCCTATGCTTAAATTCCACTGAAGACAAGATAGATTTTTTTAAGCTGTCAATCACTAGAGAAGCTAAAGACTTTGAGTTCAGATATCCTAATTCTCACCTGCAGGCAGCAGGACTCCTGTAAGAGAGAACCATTTTCTGCGGCATACCTCACCATTTGAAGAAAACAGTTATTACCATTTTCAAACCCTGAAGCTAGGTATTTAAATCCCAAGGTAGAAACATAAATAATAATGCCGCACGATTTCCCGACATGCTGAGTTCCCACTGATTTTAATGAGAGCAGTACATGTTCAGATCCTCTTGAAAGAAAGATTGTTTAGATACCCAAATATGAATGAAGAAGCTTGACTTTCAGACTGAAAGTGCTTTTCTGAGAGCCAGATGGGGTTTTTTTATTTGGTGTAGTACCCCAGTGATTTGGGATTCTGGCTCTGGGTGACTGTCAGCCAGCACACGGGGCAGGAAGGACAGAGCTTTTGTTTATAGTGTGATGGTATCTGAGGTGGAAATAGAGAGCCATCCAACTGCTAATGGTGAAGTTAAAAAATGTGCAATTTAAACAGTTCCTTCACTAATAGCTCCATGCACACCTGGATTTCCTAATAAGAAGAAAAAGAAGCTATGGTATCACAAGGAAAGATCATAGCTTCAGACTTCTCAGACATGGGGGGGGGGAAGACATATTTCACTGTTCTTGATTTGCTATGGATCTTTTAGTAAGCATCTGACCCAAGCCAAGTTCATTTACGTGGTTTCTCCATTAAAGGAAAGGCAAGAGCTTGGAATAGGTAAGCTGTTACATTCTTTGGCCAGCAAATTTCACAGTGGCATTGCCATTTGACCCTTCAGGTTTATCTCTGAGGCGGCAGGGAGAAGCGACACACGACCCGTACGAATCCTGTTCCTGTCAACTTCTTGAAGCTTGGCAGGTGCAAGACTCCAGCTATTAAGCACTAATCCATACAACATTGATCACTATCTCCAGTACCTTCTTTTGTCAATATATTCAGCGGTGAAAGCAAAATACCGTGCCGTACTTTGGAAGAGATCCTTTTGCAGTGCCTGGGATACAGCTGAGAGCAGATAGCGGCTTATCGGCGCTCACGCTATTAAAACAATGTGTGTGGCACAATCTATCACCCACCTTACAC
>WKFP01014045.1:126176-172132 GCA_011057875.1 Pterocles orientalis
CCAGCCAAACTGACCTCCAAGGTGCTACGCCTCTGGATGGCTTTACCCAAAGAATGCGCAATATTGAAGGAATCCCAGCTTAAATGGTTTTCAAGGCAACTTCACACACAGAGGAGAAGAAAGTCACGAGCACAAACCTGGGAAAATAATAATGCCTCTGGATTTGTGGGCTTGGGTTTTAATTTTGTTAGAATGCTAATGTATGAAAGGTTAGAAGAAAATAAAAGCACTTAATCAGATGCACTGGAGAGGAAATTGCAACTAGGATGTTGCAGAACTTGCTCAGCAGGCTAGAGCAATGAAGATTTAGGACTATACCTGCCTATATAAGACCTGGATTCAGTATTACATTCCTGTTTGACAAAACACCTCAGAATAGGCTTAAAGCTAAGCCTATGCTTAAATTCCACTGAAGACAAGATAGATTTTTTAAGCTGTCAATCACTAGAGAAGCTAAAGACTTTGAGTTCAGATATCCTAATTCTCACCTGCAGGCAGCAGGACTCCTGTAAGAGAGAACCATTTTCTGCGGCATACCTCACCATTTGAAGAAAACAGTTATTACCATTTTCAAACCCTGAAGCTAGGTATTTAAATCCCAAGGTAGAAACATAAATAATAATGCCGCACGATTTCCCGACATGCTGAGTTCCCACTGATTTTAATGAGAGCAGTACATGTCCAGATCCTCTTGAAAGAAAGATTGTTTAGATACCCAAATATGAATGAAGAAGCTTGACTTTCAGACTGAAACTGCTTTTTTTTAAAAAAAATCTGAGAGCCAGATGGGGTTTTTTTATTTGGTGTAGTACACCAGTGATTTGGGATTCTGGCTCTCAGTGACTGGCAGGAAGGACAGAGCTTTTGTTTATAGTGTGATGGTATCTGAGGTGGAAATAGAGAGCCATCCAACTGCTAATGGTGAAGTTAAAAAATGTGCAATTTAAACAGTTCCTTCACTAATAGCTCCATGCACACCTGGATTTCCTAATAAGAAGAAAAAGAAGCTATGGTATCACAAGGAAAGATCATAGCTTCAGACTTCTCAGACATGGGGGGGGGGGGAAGACATATTTCACTGTTCTTGATTTGCTATGGATCTTTTAGTAAGCATCTGACCCAAGCCAAGTTCATTTACGTGGTTTCTCCATTAAAGGAAAGGCAAGAGCTTGGAATAGGTAAGCTGTTACATTCTTTGGCCAGCAAATTTCACAGTGGCATTGCCATTTGACCCTTCAGGTTTATCTCTGAGGTGGCAGGGAGAAGCGACACACGACCTGTACGAATCCTGTTCCTGTCAACTTCTTGAAGCTTGGCAGGTGCAAGACTCCAGCTATTAAGCACTAATCCATACAACATTGATCACTATCTCCAGTACCTTCTTTTGTCAATATATTCAGTGGTGAAAGCAAAACACCGTGCCGTACTTTGGAAGAGATCCTTTTGCAGTGCCTGGGATACAGCTGAGAGCAGATAGCGGCTTATCGGCGCTCACGCTATTAAAACAATGTGTGTGGCACAATCTATCACCCACCTTACACATTAATCAGTCTGTAATATCAATTACCAATTAAGAGCTGACAAACAAATTTTTGCAGCTAGCAGCCCAGTGAAATTACAGCCTGCTGGTAAGAGAACAATTTCACCTCCTTTCCTAGATTTGCTCTGCCCAACCATTCTCTAGGAAATACAATTGTCTCAGAGAAGCCACTGAAAAACTGGGGAAATAAATTCTCACCCGGGATTTTCAGAAGTTGTTTCCAGATTTTTTACTTTACAAGGTCACCACATTTCCCAGTGCCACATTGCATTTATCAATGTAAACAACATGATGGGCAAGATCATATCAGCAAGCAAGAAAACAATTCATATTGCTGGGAGAGTTTAGATACCTGCTCATTACTTTCAAGAAAGCAATTCTCATTACTTTCAGCAAATTGCTCATAAGGACAGAGCTTTTTCAAGCAGTTGCTTATTTAACTGCTTAATGGATACTCTCAACACACTAGGCCAAGAAAAGTCACATCAAGACCTTTGACACATCACATTTTGTATTTTAAGAAATTTGGCACACATCCCACTACAGTGTGATGCATTATTACGTGTCATTCCTGCACATGAGATAATCAATCAGAAAAATCCTTTGGGACGAAAGTAAATTGAATAACTGACATTTCTGCATGAACGGAAGTGTAGGGGGGAGTAAAGAAGTTGCCACTTGAGGAACAAACTGTTCAGAGAAGCTTAATTATTTCTCTTTCCCTTTTTCTCCTCATAAAATTTCCTAATTGTGTCATTTTAAGGTCTGAAATTTAAGGCCCTTCCTCTGCTCAGGGCGTGGATTTCCCACCGTTGACACTATGAGTCCTAGTCATAAAACATGGAGAAATTATCAGTTAAGAATCTGATCATGTTACTCAGACCGTTTGCCTTGGGCTTGCATTCATTCTAAGAAATGAAATGCTATTAAATAATATGAAGGCCAATAACAGAGGGGATTAGGGAATCTTTCCAGATTGCTCACTCTCTGCCCACCCCTTCCCCTCTCCCTCTGTACGAGGCCAGGCTACTTTCCCAGGTCAGTCTGTGTGCGTTTAGACAAAATGCAGATTGATGCAGTATGTTAAGCTAACTGAAACTCACTTTAGGGGAAAAAAAAAAAAAAGTAAAAATAAAGAAAAACTGATGTTTTTCTGAAACAATAGAAACCTATTTGGATGGGTATAAACAGGCACCAAAAAAAAATACCAAAACTGGCATTTCTATTTGGCACAGGCTTGGCAGCTTTAGTTCAAAAACAGCCCAAGTTGGAAAAAGTACCTATCACACACATAATAGCTGTTAGTACTTTACATTGAGATAATTTGTGAATACCAAGAGGACTAGATTTTGCAACCAAGGTTCTGGAAAAGCCATATTAAAATATAGTTTATAACTTATTTAATTATTTTATTTCCTTAGCCGTGAATGCCTCCCTTTGGTCATTTTTCACATGTTTTACAAGCCTGCACATCTAATCCCAGGGCAAACTAACCACATCAAAGAGGCAGCTCTTGAACAAAAGAGTCAGTCAAACAAGCACCTATACACTTGGATAAAGACATTTTCTTGCTAAATAATATGGAAACAAACAAAAAAAAAAAAAAATTAACAGAATTTCTCACCAGCATTTGCCCAGAATGTCTCCTGTCTCACGTCTCAAAAAGCAGCTTGTTTGATGGAAAAACCCACATTTTAATAGGTGGTGTTTAATTCATTACTGTGTTAGCAATGGCATGACCTCTTGCTGCACAGACAGGAAAGGGACTTTTTTAAACCAGCTAACCTTAATTGCTTTCAATTTACTAAACACATAAGATAGCAGTAGGATATTTAAAACTGACAAAATTAACAGCTCACCTTTAATTATTTTCAACTAAGTAGCCAGCTAAGCATGTATCTTCAGAAGCAAATAAAATTAGGCTCATAAATCCCACAGTAGGATGGGATTTACTAGGATGCCCGTTCCTCTAGTAGGATGCACATCCCATATAGCAGCTGCTGAAAAATATCACTTCAGATGGTGTGTTTACCTGGGTGACCACTCAAAGAAGTCAGAAAAGATCTCGCCTGAATGAGCAGAGGGCTCAAGGAGCAGCCCAGACAGAGAAGCAAAGGCCAGCTGTGGTGCAGGTAGTACTTCTCTAGGGAAAGCACGCTCTTGCAGAAGCCTGCTGATAAATGCACGGTGTTCGTTCACGGTGTCCTGGCCCTGCTGTACAGGTTCTAAACCCAGCATTTCCCTTTGGAGAGCAAACTGTATCATTAAGTTTCTTAACTCAGGGCATACCATACACCAGTTGGGCTTTACATGCCGGCATTACATCCTTCTCTCCACAGCACATCTGTGAGGAGAACCAAGGGCCTTTTTCCCCATTAATGAATGAGCAGACATCAGCTTTGTGAACTGAAGCATGCAAACAATGGAACAATTCAAGAATTCTACTTTAATATGTTCATGAACTAAGGTATGTGCAGAATTATGTCATCTTCTGTATATATTTATCAGAAAGTATGTGTACTAATACAGCAATACAATGCCATCTCCCTAAAGACACACTTTGACTTATGTGAATAGTTCAAGCCAAACCCAGGAGTCCTCGGCTGCTGGTGTACCCAGGCCTACATCCATATTCTTGCCAGCATCAGTCAGAATTCGGGCTGAAGAGAGAACGCAGGAGCAGCGCTCCTCAGAACTCCTGCAGAAGAGCAGGTCCACGAGAAGTACTCGTGAGTAACAAGCAGCACACTGCTGTGGGCAGGAAACTGCATCTTGCTCACACTCATCTAGAGGAACTCACAATTTCTAGTAAGGTCCTATTTTATCTCTTCTCAATTTCATCCCAAAGACCTGCGGTTTCCTCAAAGAGCCAGAGCAAAAAACTGAGTCAAGGCGATCTCTGAAGCAGCAGTCGCACCGCGTAACCTGTCTGAAGGTTTACCGGTACAGTTCAAAGGGCATAAAAGGGACCTTGACTCTTTGAAGTACAGCTCCCCATGGTGTTTCTTCCCATAAAGACCAAAACATATGCCATAAAACTTTATGCTCAAACTTACAGGAATTTGGCTGACGGCCTGGGAGTGCAAGAAAACTAATTAGTTCAAACCACCCCCTGGTTCCCCTGTTACCTCCCATCCAAACAGCAGCAAACCCAACAGAAGTTAAAAAGCTTTAATAAAAGTAGAGCCAGACCACAGGACACCCATTTTTCTTTATGCAGTTTTCTTTTCTTTTTTTTTTTTTTCCAAAAAAAAAAGAAAGAAAAATATGCTAAAACTACAGGACAATAGGCCCTAGCCAGACTGCACTTCCTTCTAATGTCCAGGAATTCACCAGTGGTATATTGGGATAAAAGGAACAGATTCCAGTTTTACTCAGCTATGTGATGGATGAAATATCTCACAAAATTATGATTTACCAACAATTTAAGATTTTTTTTTAATGCTGTGAGGTAAATCAAAAGGTTAAATTTTTGTAGCACTCAATCATTAACCAATTTAATGATTTACAAAGTGATTCAGTAGAATATGTTATTTTACTGGTATTTTTATATATACCTGTAGGTACTATTAGACCAAGAAAAAAGCTCAGGGTAGCTGCAGCACACAGCCTAGCTGGCCAAGGGCAAAATGGGAGATCTGCTCACAGCAACTGAGACTTTTACACGAGCGTGGGAAAGATACTGTGGTCAGGTATTGCAAAAATAACTGATTCCATCAAGAGATGTTACAGCAACACTACGCTCTATAGTGCTTTGCTGAGCAGGTTAGAGAACTGATGAAGGCAGGTGCAAATCCAACTATATCTCTGCCCAAACAGTACTACTAAGTTATGATAATTCTGATTTTTCCACTGACTAAGAAACACAAATTTAAAGAGATTGACTGTATACCCTCACCTGAGTATGTCGCTGTACAGCCTGAAAACTTAGATTCTGCTCTCTTTAAGCACAAAGCAGGATACCCTGGCTGAGAGTGCAGGGACTATGGCCCACATACACAGCAGAGTAGGCTGATTCAGTAACTGTGGCTAAGCTACACATGGAATTTCAACATTTACTGTTTTGGGGGCAGGAGGAAGAGGAGAACATTTCACCAGCCTAATTCCCATTTTTTTTTTACCCTCACTCGTATTTCCCCAACTCCGTTCCTCTCCTGCTTTCACACTGTGTGAATCAGCTGGCAGGGCCATTTTATACAGCTTCAAAAGCATTTTTACAAACTGTGACACCCACACAAATTAGCTCCTGTCTCGCTTCCTCATAGCTCGACTCATTTTCCAGCACTGTGCCATGAGACTTCCCCCACGCTGAGACCTCCCACCTGCTAGAAGCATATGTTCCTGGAGGGCTCCAAGAGCGGAGGAGAGCCCAAGTACTGTGCCTGTGCCGTAACTGGGTTTGTCACTCCGGCCCAAAGGGACACAGAGCCCAGGGTGCCTGTGTACGAGCCCCACCTCTGCACGGGATCCTCCCAACTCCTGATCACAGAGCACTTTTCTACACCAACAAGAATAAGCTTAAGAGGTTGTGTTTGAATGTGACCCTATTTAGCTAATTTTTGGAGACAGCTACTCTAATCAAAAGAGCCAGGAAATGATCACTAAGAACAGCTGCTGCGAGACCTATGGAAAAACTGCACCCTGACAATTGCTTTCAGTTTCAGGAAGCTTTCAGTTTTCTCTGGATAGTCTTATCAAATGAAGAATAGTCACCAGATCTGGTCATGTCATACAGGCACCAAAAACACCTCTGTGCATGACCTGATGATCAGGAATAAGATCTCACAAGATGCTGGGAAATTCCCTTGAACTAGGATAAAATGGTGGCAGCCTCCACTCACCAGAATGTGCTTAGTTCTCTGCAGAGATGAGAGCTGCTGGGATTGCTTTGAACAGGGACCAAAAGCCTGATCCCATTGCTCAACTGGAAAACCCATGCTTGTCTATGCAAACCCATATTCTGCGTCATACTCAGTTTTACACACACTAGAGTCACAGAAACCCATGCAACCACCTTAACTAGTAAGGGTTATTGACAGGAATGTTTGTGGGCTCAGGACCTGAACGCACAAAGATCCCCTTTCTCTCACACGGCCATTTCATTTTTTTGTATCATTTGTGGGGGAGAAAGAGCAATTTGCAAAGTAATACACTTATTGCACTGTGATTTGAATTTGCATAATAAAAGCACTTGCTTTTTAAAGCATGTATTAATCCTTAGAAGAGAGAGAAAGTGAATGTTCTAATATAATTCAAGATAGCTAGACACAGTTCCATTATTATAATTTACATTTTATTGGGTTTTTGCTTTGGTAAAGAAACACATGTTATAACTAATCACAGTTCTAATTACTGCCTGATTCTATCTTTTATTACTGCTAAAATTTCTATTAAGGGAATGAAAGAAACTAATAGGATCATTAAAAGATCAATAGGAAATATTGCTTACATAGAAGTTGCATTGTATAAACCTCAACTCAATAGTTAGGATCAAAAGAATTCCTTGGAACCAGAGAATAATGCATTCATTCTACTTAGGAAAGAACATAAACTGATTCAAAGGCTATCGACAAGAATAATTCTTTTTAATTTTACTCCTCTGAGAGCAATAGGCAAGCTAAAAACACAACAAAATTTTTATTATCTTTCCATCTCCACACTTCTAATACTCTTTGTATAGAGCTTGAATATCTTTAAAGTGTATCATTAAGATCTGGAATGCTTACCATCTTCCTGAATATAAGCAACACGGGGATGTGACCCACTTCAAATTGTGGCCTCATGGACAAGGTTCTCACTCTCAAAATGATGCTCAGGTAGATCCCATTGACTCTCCAGTCTATTTAAATCCTCTTCTTCACTTATTTTTGGCAGAAAAACAATTATTTCACTTAAAGTCATTACTCTGCCTGAAGCAGTCAAGCCAGCACGAATGCAATACATAAAAGTTTTAATGTGGTCAGTGCCTCTTCTCATATCTCATATCTACTTTGATGCATCTTCTTACTATGGCTGCCAGAGTGAAAAATACAGGTGTGCTGATGTAAGTACAATGGTGGAAGTAGATCAGGATAACTTCTTTACTTCTCTATCAATACTTTTAATACTTTTTAAAACCTCAAGTTCCACACCACTTTCAAATCTAAGTGCAAAATTCAGTGAGAAGTCGGTATGGCCTACCAGTGGGCAGCAGCATCAGCCCAGCAGTATCATGTTCCAAAAAGTGTAAGGAAGAACATGTAGGTAGTGCATTGCAAAGCACAGCTCATGTAGATACAGTACATGCCCCGTGACACACGAAAAACAAAGAGTGGACATTGGGTACAAACAAATGAATGAGGCAGGTGCCCAAAATTAAAACCAAAGAACTCCTGGATCTCTCCGGACTCTTGCTTACCTAAAAATACCTCTCCTTCTCTCTTCTGTTTCTCCAGTGAACTATGTTCTTTCTTAAATCTCTTTGAAAATGCAACTCTGTCAAGACTGAAAAAGAAAAGAGAAGAATTTAAACCAGAATAAAACGAAATAGTGTTCAAAATATTTCAGCCCCTGAAAGTCAACTCATCTCTTTTTGGTCATTTACTGTGTTTGCCCCCTCCTCTTCCCACAGGTCAAAATGTCAAAGTCTTGCTACCCTCCTATACCTTTATTCAGTAATAAAACCTCAAGGGAAATCCATTTGGGAGCTCTGACACCACCAAAACTAGTTTGTCTCAGCATAATCAACCTGCCCAAAGTTAAAGATCTCAGAGGCAGATTTCAAAGCCTTCTTTTTAAATGCACCATGAGTTACGGCTCACCACATTTCAGCATGGCACAATAAGAGATATTTTACAGCTTTCTGTCTGGGCACTTTTCGCTAGCTCACATAGTTAACTAAGGAATCAATGGGCAGATGACTTGGTTGGAAGTTAGCCGTGTTAGAGAGACAAACTATGTCCACAGAGAACTATCGCTGTTCTAAACAAGGTTTTCAAGGTAAAGCAGAGTGTCACATGAATGTAATCTGCTTCCAATGTAGGTCAACTGAAGTCAAAAGGTGCCCGCACTGATGCTGTAGGTCTGTGTAGAGCCAAATTCACACTGCCTTCCTGGGAGTCAGAGTATCGATAAACCTGCTATAGAAACACACCATCACACCAAAATAGCTGGAGTCCTCTAGAGGGTATAATGCCTGATCCAGCTGCAGTGGCACCGGTGTTTACGGGCATACTTATGAGCTAGAATGCTGCAAGAATAAGACGAAACTCCAGTGGCCCTCCAGGAGCCAAAGTGGAGGCAGCAGGGTCTGTGCTTAATTGAAGAATCCCTGATTCTACGCGGCGTTCTGGAGGCAGCCCTGAAGTGCACGCCCCAGAGGCTCCTTTGATGTCTTTTATTCAAGCTTTCTCACTATCTGCTGTTTCCCAGCCCCTATTGCCCCATGTAATGGAAACTTGACTACAGAGACCTTAAGAAAGGAAGGGAGAAAAACCCCAAAGCTACTCAATACACATATTGGCAGGCTGAGAAAGTTCAAGTACTCTGTGGTGAAATGAACTGAGCTAGAAACAGCACTGCCAGCAACAGAAACAGGAGCCCTTTTGTTTCTCCTAAGAGTACTAGCAATTTTGCTATTTTTAAAGATGCCAGCACCCATAGTTTATAAATATATAACCAAATTGGGGTAATAATCAACAGAAAACTTTATTTCAAGTGGGTAAAACCTGTATGAGATCAGAATGAATTTCCTCTAATAGAATGTTACAACTCTGTCTACCTTCTATTTCCCACAAGGAATATTAAAACAGAGGTCTTCCTGCTTGAAGAAGACCTCCAATATTCTCAAAAAATATATGTTCTATTGCTAGTAAACAAATAATAATGCATATTGCTAATAATAAGCAAGTCACATCCATGAAGAAGTGGCACACAGTTGACAATTCCTAAATTATAACATCCTTAAAAGCAAACACAATAAAATTCATAAGACCACAGAAAATGTGAAAGATGATATTCAGGTCACAAACCTACTTGACTGAAAGCTTAGAATGAGTGAAAATTTAAAAATAAATATTGTTTTTTTGGTCCCTCTCTAGAATAAGGTAAAAATATCCTAAAGTACAGCATATATGCAGCACTGGCATATCCTGAATTGTGTACTTCTTCATTGCACGGACAGTACAATGAAGCAGATGTTTTGGTTTACACAGTGTTGTCTTTTTTTAAAGGATTCATTGTGAATATATACTGAATTTCAGTAAATTTATATTTGAAATTTCTATTTGAATTTCAAAAAGGATTGTTGTCTTCTTTCCTGAGCAGTTGTCATTTCCTGAATACTACACGACGGGCAATCTGGAAAGTAATCCTCAAAATTACATTTTGCAGTAAAATATGCTTTGTAGAGGTCAAAGGGATACTTTTCACAAAGCTCTGATTGGAATAATCTTTTATACAGTCTCTTTTTTTTTTAATGTTATGGCCTTTCTTCTCATATCATATTTAAAAACAAATACTGTTTTCTGATTGCAGATTATCAAGCAGACTAAATGCAATGTAAGGCGTCAATTAAAAGAAATCAGCAACTGATTAACCTGAAGCCAGTAAAAAAGATCATCAGAAAAGTAATTGTTTTGAAAACAAAGAAAACAGAACTTTACAGTCTCAGAGTGTCTCCTGGCCAGACACACCACCAGAAAACGGAAACAAAGCGTTGCCATTTAAAAGTCATATACTTTGCTTAACCACTGCTCCAAAGGGACATTAAATGGCTAAAAAGACAGGCTGAAGGTAACACAGTGGGACATAGTTTACTGCTATTTCACAAGATATTTCATCAAAGGAAAATAAAGTTGTTATAAGCATGATCCATGCTTTGCAACAAGGCACCAGCAGGTGTGAATGCAATCCAGCAAAGATTGCCCCAAACCCATTTGTTGCCCTTGTGCACACTTACTGTTTCTGTACAGAATCTGTTCCTCCTGACACTGCCCCGTTTATAAGAACCAATCAAATTATTGGCTTCTGTATGCAGCTCTCAGACATCTGTTTTCTTCTTTTGTTATATATTTTTTCTTTCAAGGATTTAGTTGCCTGGAACCAAGCCAAGATCTGGTATCAATTGAACCAGTGGATTAGTTTACTCCAATAATAATTATAAACATTTTTTGGGGGGTGGAAGAGAAGATGAAGGGGCTTGATTAAATATCATGAAGATTTTCAGGCAACACCCTACTCTACTGGTGCAGTGGTCTTCATCTGCTAACATTTAATCATTGTCTAAACAGTACTTCTATACATCATTGGGTTTTGAGTAACAGAGAGTATACATATGCGTCCAATGAACACACTTGTTCTGGCACTGATTGCACTTCAGCCTCTTTGTATTTCCCGGCATTTGCAGGACCACTTTACCAGTCTCTTAATAATTATAAATAACATACTGGAGGCACTACTTCATGACCAAAACCTAAAGATCTCTTGACCATCTGTTTTTAGTTTTTAGGCCTTTAGCTGTTATCTCTGTTCTTGTTTTTTGTTTCACATTTGGATTATTAAGGGATTTTCCCTGATCTACTGACTTTCATGCACTGGCTATCAATTTGTGCTCCCGTCTTTCCTGATCCTACCATATGCCTTGTCCAGTAATTAGAGTCCACAGATACAAACACGGCACCAAACACTCCACTGCCATGAACTGGCACCAATTACAGATGTTGCCCTACAGGAGGAAGCCAATAATGTTTCACTTCAGGCTATGTTTACATTTTTGCTATTAAAAAAATCTATACAAGGAGATATTGAAGTCAAAACTGGGCATGACACAAGTCCAGGATTCATCTGTACTAATCTAAGTAACAAGTGTTTTAATTTCTGAGGGATGCTCATGCACGGGTAGCTATTTTTAAGGGTTGTTTTGTTTTAAGTTTATGTGAATTGCAGAGACAATATTTTTACAACAAAATGTTTCAATACAGCAGATAATGTATTTTAACTACATAAATTTTGCATGCAGAGCCTGAATGTTTTACATGGTTTCAATGATCCACACTGTAACAGCTTAAACAAAGACAATCACATGGGCTTAATAAAGTCAATGGTAGTAAAAAAGAAAAGCTTTACTTTCAGAGGAAAATATTTATATTGGAAGCAACAATTATATAGTACTTTTTATCCCCAGAGTGCTTTTTAAGTGTCATCTGGTGGTTTGCTCAAAAGACCAAGAACCAGGGTTGGATTTCTCTCCCAACTGCCACCAATTTGCTGTGTGGCCTTGGACCAATCACTTACTGTTGGATTTTCAGCAATGCCAGGCACCCATCCCAGTACCACTGAAAAATCAGACACCTTGGGCCTCATGTTTTCCACCTGTAAAATGAGATTTTTACTCTATTCTGCAAGGCTGTCGGGAATATTATCTGGTAGAGGTAGGATGTCTGAAGATCCTCAGATAAGAGAGCGCTACAATAACCTGGTTTTATTTGTGGCAATGTAAGATACTCCCCATGACAAAGAACTGAAGTTACTCCCTGAGCTGGAGCAGAGCTGCCCTTAACTGTAGGAAATGGCAAGTGAGATAAAAGTGAAGGAACAGTGTTTCCCGGTTCTTATTGGCAGTGATCGTACCCTCCCAGCTACATTGCAATAGCTCCTGAGAGCCACTGTGGGAAGCAGGAAGGGTAACCCCTAAGCCTCCTCCTCTCACTTGTCACTAAGTGTGTAGTACCTCACACCTGTCCGAACCTAGGCAAGAGGCTGCAGAAGTGGTGAATGTCTCCAAGACACAGAAGAATTAAGTTCCAAAACCACCTCTCCTTAATCCTCTATCCTCCTAGGGAAATTTGGTATCCAATTATGGACTCGGCATAGCCAAGTCCTCATTCAGTATGGAACTGGAGTCTCTGTCTTCTCCTGCTCTTCCTCCAGGAACAGAAAGACACCCAGTTTGTTTTGTCTGTTTAATCAACTTCCAACCACTATCTTCTTCCAACTTCTAATTCTCTATCACCTCTTCTCTAAAGTTCAAACAGTTAATTCTCACACGTCCAAACCACCTATCCTGAGCTTTTATCCCATTTTCAGTTCTTGGTAACTACCCAAGTTAACTTCCTTCCTGCCCTGAGCAACTGATAAATCCTCTCACACCCAGCCTCTTAACATTGCAGCCTGCTCATCTTTACAAGAGCTCCTAGTGCCTGACCTAAACATACGGAGAAGTCTGGAGTGGAGAATTAGTTTCTACAGCAGTTACTGGGGATATTCAATAATCTTCTTCATGACAGTTTAATAGTCATACATACACCCCTCTATTATTCTGATGACTCTAAGTTCATGATTCCTCCAAAAGAATTGACATGTTAAATATCCCAATTATTTGGCACAAGATCTTCTGTATACAACTAAATGTATTTGAAACCACAATGACTGGAAATGACTTTGATAAAAGGGATACTCAAGGCTTATGAGGCTTTGATTTTCATTTTCACTAAGGCCCTTATTCTGTACTCTGGCAGAATAAAATCAGGGTAAATAGAATATAGACATGCCTTATGCTCCCTTTAAACAGCCATTACACAAATGAGAGGAGTCTCCCTGTCCGATAAAAAGAGAAGTTGAACAGTTTACCACATTATGACAAGTAGTCTTTTCTCCAGCAATGAAGGTTTATTATCCTGCTTCAGCAGCACCTCTCAGCAAGTCAATTAAATTGCTGTAGACATGAAGAAAATCTCGTCTTTGAGTATACAGCATCACATATATATCAGCCTCACAATTTATTTGTCTTATAAACTCATGAGCTATTTTCCCCCCACCTAGGTTCCTACTGTCCTTCACAGAAACTAACTTGAAAAGGTCTTTTCTGGGTATTCTGGGAGATTCACAGCATTTTCTTACTTGCTGTTACACTTGCTGTTCCAGTTTGAGGGACACTCTTGGTATACTAAAAAAAATCAGCAATGAAGGAGTTGGTGTTGACAGGCAGCATCACCAAAAGCTTAAAATGCAGTATCTCCCAAAGATGAAGCACGTAGTTTAATGTACACACTCAAATGTCCATCGTTTTTTTTGAGGGTACACAGAACAACAGACTCAATCTTTGAGAGGTGCCACAAATCATCAGTTCTAGTAGCCAACAATATATGGTTATTTACAAAAGAGGATTGTTACAGGATCATTTATACATCCAATGTAGAATATCCTTCTTATATTTGCATTCAGGCTCAGCTATGAATCACTGTATGAAATCTGGCTGTTCGCTGGTAAATTTAGGAAAAGATCCATTTCTCTTTAATATCTCTAGGGTTTTTTGGGGGAGGAACCTTGCTTAAATGCAAACTAACAGTGATGTTAACATTCTTTAAAATATTTTTTCCATAGACAACCATTTTAGCAAGCACAGTCTGAAATCCCAGAGAACCATATTACCTGTGTGCTTAAAATTTCAATGTGATCTTACAACCTCGATCCATTCCCACACGATCATGACAATCACTTCTAGGAATTTCCTGTTCCCACAGGATGACTTTTCGACCCTGAAAAGTACTCCAAATATGATGGCACAATCCAGTTAACATTCCTTCCTCTGAGTGTTGTATTCTGTCCACAGCACTGCACCCATTCAGCCTGAGATTATAGAGTTGCAATTTTCTAAAGCCCAACAGCCAGATTCTTTCTCTGCTTCTTGAACTTTTCACTCATGAGAACACAACCTCACACAGCACCTCCTGGTGAAGAACGAGACCATCGTGTTTGAAGATAGTAAGAAGACTGAATTGTTGCCCACAACACAGAATCTACTTCTTCATGAATCTGTCTTGCCTTGTTCCTTCCTGCTCTAAAGACACAGATGAAGGGCTGGCTTCATTTTTCACTCCAATTTAACATCACTGACTGCAGTGGGATTACACATAAAAGAATATTAGCTCAATGTCCTGGGTTAAGCTGAGACAGAGTTACCTCTCTTCATAATAACTAGCAAGAGGCTGTGTTTTGGACTTGTGCTCAAGAAGAAAGCTGATAAAAAGTGATGTTTACAGGGCTGCAAAGGTCTTTCAGCTTTTTTCTGGCTAGATTTGATCTTAGGTTCAGGATTGAGACCCAGAGTAGCCAATAATCTATTCCATAACATACACGTCATGCCCAGTATATAGGTGAGGACCCTCCAGAAGATCATCCCTTTTGGTTCCAGATCTCTTTTGCTCCAGGTCATCTTGCTCCAGGTGCCCGCTCTCCCAAGGCCTTTTCCCCACTCCCTGGTCAGCTCTCTGTCTGGGACACTCGGACTGTTATCTCCATTCTGTGAGTGCGGTTTCAGGACTCTCCCTGCTACGGGGTCATCAGCTGGGAACAGGCTGAGCCTTGGTCATTGGGTGGGGGGGCAGTATGACTGTGTATCACTCATTTGTATATTTGTATATAGTATTATTTTCAAGATTATTGTAGTTTAGTTATTAAATTGTTCTTATCTCAACCCACAAGTCCTTTTTTCCCTTTACCCCTTTAATTCTCTCCCTTGTCCTCAAGTAGGGGGGGAATTGCATGAGCGGGTGTGTGGTTTGGCCCCCAGCCAAGAGCAAACCCATCACACTCAAGAAAAAAAGAGAACAGAGCCCTAACAACTGCCCCTTCTCCTGACAACAAAGATGTCCAAAAATTGTATTTCCTTGCATCCCTTTGAAACATAATTCAGTTGCTTTGTTAATTTCAGGAATTTCATATTTAAACTCTTTTTTAATGGCTTAACGCCCAGCTGGGAGGTGTGAGGCTACGATCAATGTAGCAACCATGCAACAGATGAGTTTCAAGCACCACCCATTAGGCTTTACAGATTACTTTAAAGTGCACATTTAAAACATAACAAAAAAAAGAAATTAAAAGACCCACACTACCATTTTAGCTTTCACAATCTGTTACATGATCCTCATTTTGCAGAGCTAGGGGAGAATAAAACCCCAGCCTTTCAGACCTTGGAAACAGGCGAGCGCATTAGACAGCTGGGCCCACGAATGTCACACTGTCCCTCCATTTTCACTAATGGCTGTGCTTAGTTCTCAAATACCAACAGGGAACTGAAATTATCTCCAAAGGGTACAAATTCAAACTTTTTCTGACACTCAAGAACAGAGCAGAGGTTACTCACCACAGTTGTTTTAATCCCTGCTTAACAGTTGTGGCTTTCGAAATACAACACATCACTGAAAAGCAGGTAGGAGCAAAAATAGAAGATCGGAGTTGTTTATTTTGGAACAAAGAGTTCCTCAGAACGTGTTATTTAGGGATTTTTCAAAACTGGCTCAGTAATCCTGATTTTCCTTTGTAAGTGCCCCCAGATTTGCATTAGCTGGGGTGACACAAGCAGAATCTCTGACTCGGATGTGTCTGCTGGAATTGTGCATATATAGAACTGTGCATGGATAAAATACTGGCTTATTAAACCTTCCAACGTATCATCGATACGTACAATGAAGAGTACCTCTGTGGTACTTTTACTAAGGCCTTTTAGTTATTCAAGGCATAGTTAAGAATGTAGTTCTGGGAAGGCACACGTGAAGTTAAAATGAACAAATCATTTAGGAAAAGAAAACCCCAATGTCTGCCAATCAAACTGAATTAATACCCAAGCTGTGTGTGTGATTTCAGAAATATCAGTGTAGTGGTAAACTTGATGCCGCGTTGACAGTCTGATTCTGTATACTGAAACACAGATATGACTGTTAAAGAATGGGTGCATTCCTGTAGTCATTGCCTATAAGAATGCATGTTTTACCTTTTATTTAACTTAATTCTAAAAGAGAAAAGTCTGCAAGTAACAGGTCTACCTTTTTCCTCTTCAATCTGTTACCCTGACCTTGTGTCAACATGCATACACAGGCACCTAAAAACACTAGGTACAATGGATCTAAGGTCATGATGTCTGGGTCTTGGTTTCTTTATGTTTTTAACGTATGCAAAGAAACTTAAATAGGCGTTCCTGCTGCTCAGCTGAGAATTGAGGAAGACGTCTATGATAGAACTGTTAGCCTGTTAGTTACGCTAGAACTCTTTAGTCTCTTGGAACAAAAATGGTCCAATGCAATCACCAGGGGGATGAGAGCCTAACACACTTCTGGGTGCAATTCCATCTCCCTCTCCTGCCATCCAGCCCTCCTCACCCTGATGCCTGCTGCAGATGTGCTGCTCTCCTTGCCTGAGGGTTAGTTCCCGCGTGAGTTGCCTGTCCCATCAGCTGTCTGCCTAAAGAACTAGAAATCACATCCTTGCCATGGGGTGTCGTTTTTTCTTCCCTGGTACCTTTACAATTTTAACATAGTGGTCAGTAAGATACCTTGCTGGTACAATGGGAGCTATCTTTCTTTGTTGCCAGTAACACTAGGATGTGGCCAAAATGCTTCAAATTTCTTTTTTCTGCAAGATGTATATACTATATTCAGGATCTAGGAACATGCAGCACACACTGGAGGTATTTCATGACCATTCCAAACATCCACAGAACCTCTGTGCCAGTGCCATCAGTTTGGCATTATTTCTGGTTGCCAAGGAAATGAACAGGTTACTTGGGCTCACATTTACAGTCACAGCCAGACCCCCTGTACCATGTCAGGAGTTCTATGTGTAAGGAGCATACCAATGGAGCAGCATCTTCTATATAAAATATATATCCACTCCTATGCCATTGTGTATTGATGCATACAGAAATGAAATTAATTCACCATTGATATAAGGAGGTGCAGGTTTCTTCACTCAAACCGCTGGATTAGGCACCATGTGAAGGATTATACAGATATTTAAAGGGAAAATAGTATTGCTCATTTTAACTTATTCCTGCTGTCACAGAAAAAACAGGAGCTGTTTCAAGATGATTTGGGCTGAACCCTACTGTCATCGGTCTCAGCCTTTTTAAAGGAAGAACTGTGTTATCTACAAAAGGAGAAAGAGAAAAAATCCCATCACAGAAAGCTGTGCTGTGAATCTAGTTCCAGTAAACAGTATCCAGCTGCAGAGTGAGACTGGCATCCATCGCTGCTGCGCGTCAGCCAGCAGTGTGTGCTAAATGCATACTGATTTAGGGCCTGATCCTTAAACCTACTGTACAAATTCAGCTGCCAGATTTCCGTTTGTAGATGATATACAGAATGTCTATGTGAAGCAAGCGGTTAAGAGGTAGAACTAAATGGCAATGTTAAGTACATGGGTGAAAGAGCATTAATAGAATGCTCAAAAGTCTGCTCCAAATTCAGTGGGGTTCCTCCGGTTTCAGTGACCTCTGCAACAAGCCTCAAGATCACAAGTTGTTAAAATATAGATCTTAACCAAGTAATTCTGTTTTCTTGCTGATTTGATCTGCTTTATCCTCTCCAGTTGCAGATAATGAGGAAACAAGTGATAGAATTCCAGATACTTTGCTATTAGAAGAAAATTTAAGCCTTATATTTTGTTGCTAAAGATGTAAGGACCTAAAAAGTAATTTCTTTGTCTGCTTCTGCTGACTGACCTAAACACCTTCCCTACTTTTCGGGTCTTTGGTCAGGCAAATTGACGTCTATGCCTTCCTCTGTGACAAGGTCCCCACAGAGAAGCGCTTAGTCTTACAGTTCCTGTACATGGTATCATTCTTTAACCATTCCCCATGTGCCTCTGCAGAGACATCAGGAAATTGAGAGAACAGGTATCAAGTTCAGTTACTTCTTGATTTACTGAACATACCTAGACTTGCACTGAAACAGTGTTTGTGGGCAACATAACTATCATGAAGAAAAATAATTTCCTGTTTGGTATGCTACTTTTCTCTTCCAAACTGCATCATCCATACGGGTATATTTCATCTGCAAAAGGTACTGAAAGAGATTTTTAAGCTCTTTTAACAGTGAGAACAACATATCAGATTTCCTTATTTGTGGTCTTCATTATCAAAAAATACTTGAGGCATACAGTAAGAGAATATAAAACCTACCAGTCATCAATCGTTTCTACATGCTTGTTCCTTCTTCTGCTCCTTCTGCAGACAATATTTTCTTCACGGGCAGACACTATCTCATCCTACATACCTACCACACTGGAACTGTCATCTCAGTTGCAGAGGCACAGGTGTTAATGTAATAAAATAATAGTGATGTAATAAAATGTTGCTGATTCACATTGCTGACTCAATTTGTAAATATGAGATCCAATTAATCATAACCCAGTCACACTTCAGTGGTATTTTGTGCAGTGTAGATTTAGTTTCGACAGCATCTACATCCACATTACAAATTTAAAAGCGATGGACATTAAGTTATCACAGTGATAGGCACTGTGTAAACACTCAGGGCAGAATGGAATAGTTCAGGACCCAGACCAGGAAATTAATTACCTCCTGTTGTTAAAATGTGCTGCACTAAAAACAATCCCAGAGAAAAGCCTTACGTCTTCTGCAAGGATCAAATTGTACTAAACCTGCACCAACTCTGATCCAGGCAGTGACATGATGCTTTTCTTCTATTTGCTCCTCTCATGGTCTCTTGTCCTGGCCTCAAGTCTCATTCACCTTGTACAATATGGCCCTTCCTATGTTGTATTATCTCTGCTCTCCCAGTTATATCAACAGCCGTTCTTCAGGTGTCAATGATGTATTTTTCTGATGCAAAATACTCTTCAATGTGAACCGGCTTTAAAACAGACAGCAAGGGTGTAGCTGTCATTGAGTGCTTAAAGCCCTCACAGAGAATAACCACCTGCTTTTGCAAAATATTCTTGCAGTTTACATAGGTCAGGAATTACCAGAAGTATCCTTTCCCATCTAAACCCTTAAAACACGATGAAGATGTAATATCACCTAAGAGATCCTGTATGAAGAGAGACACTCGATATCTAAAAGAGTAGCACTTATAACTCTGCTTTCCAGAGAGGGGAAATTCTTGGTGGTAGAAGAAAGGTCTTTTCCCAAAAAAAAAATAATAAATGAATAGTGCTATTACACCCACAAGATCTGTTTATATTTGAAGACCACAACATAATGAGCTCATGCCGAAACTCCATTTTTTGATACCTCTGCAGCCTTACTAGGGGGCTCACACAATGCCAGACGCCCAAAAACCCCAACCTTTGCTTGGACTTTCAGTCCTTTATTCTGAGGGTTGCTAGCAAAAACAATGACTTGCAAAATACACTGTTAGAAATGGGGTCACTGGTTTTAAAAATACGAGTGGTTGAAGATCTATGTTTTTAAAAAGAGAAATTTCTTAAGCAGATAGACTGTTACTTCAGACTGAAGAATTCAAAAGCTTAATAAACCTTATGTGTCCTAACAAAAAGGCCATACATTTTGCTATGTATTCTGTCCCTCACGTGTATCTGTATTAACATATTTTTCTAAGAAGGATATTAGGTAACATGAATTTTACTTACAGAAATGGAGAATAAAAATCAAGCATTTTGAGAGATACTGCTATGCATCACTGGCACATAATTCAATGTTATGATGGATTGCTTTTTTTCATACCAATTTCAAGACTTTTGAATCAGTAAAGTAATACAGTTGGTCAACATAATATATTTCATAAATCAGAAGTTGATAGATTAATCCATGCAGATTTATAAATCACATCAGGATATTTCCTCCCAAGCACAGCTTGCTCTTTACCTATTTTTCTTTGTGGATTCTGAAACAAAACATTACGAGCTTATATCTCCAAATGATCTGTTAACCCTCCAGGGTTTTTTCAGAAAGCTCTGCAAGATCATGAGAGCAAAGTGTGCAGTCCATATGAACCTGGCAAGCTCTCTCGTAAGCCTACAGAGACTGGAGCAAGTGCAAATATTAATGTAGTTCACACGCCCCTAAAGAATGCACAACCAAAAGTTCATCTACTGCTGAGAATCAGCACTCAAGCCCTGAGCAGTGAAGTCATCGTCAGCAACAAGCTCCTTTTCGATTTGTAAAGGATTATTCATTTCTTCTATCTGTCAAGTTTACCTGTTTCTTAGAGAAGATGGATTTTTTTCCCCATACTTTTCTGTAGCAGAAAAACAAGAAAAACCAAAATGCAATTCATTTACTTTGTACCAACAAGCTCTGCCAAACAGAGCTATGGTGAAGTGCGTCACATAGCGCACTAGCCCTCTTCTACCTATTTGTTAAACAAGACAAAAATGAAGCTGCTCTCAAGTACATTCACCAGAGACAGGGACACTTGACAGCAGACCTTCTGCACAAGTACTGCGGGGAGATACTCTCAGGCAGGGTATAAGGGACATTAAGCCTGGCAGAGATCGGTCCCCTGGATTAATGTTAGTTGCAGTTTTTTTTGTGACATTTAGGCACTCAGCAGGAACTGACAGCAGCCTTAACTAAGCCTTTTCTCGACGGGTATAATTCTAGTCTTCATTTCTCCATTTTTACATTGACAAGAAAAGGATCAACAATGCTGCATTTCCTTTATCAGACTCCTGGCTGACAACAGCACCCCAGGCTGTCCCTGTTTAACCCCACCAGGGTCTGCAACAGGTTTGTGAAACTTTGCGTCAAAAGTTCTCATGAACTGCATCAGATTCTAACTCCCGAAGAACAAAAGCAACACTGCATTTTGCAGGATGTCTGCACAAGCACATTTCTTTAAGTCCTGAAACACATTTATGCTGACTTCTGTGTCCTTTAAAGGTATTTTAACTCTAGGTTACTGACTGTGCTGATTACAGTGTTTGAGGAAACAGACACTGACTTTCTGCGAGACTCCAATTGTACCGTATATTTGAGGAAATAGTGTGGGGCTTAGAAACATATATTGCTGTGATCATTGTGGAGAAAAAAAATCAATCAAATACCCTTCAGAACTGAATATGGTAACCTTCCTAGACATATTCTGTAAGACTGAATTTGAGAAGCTCCACACAGCTCTATACCTTGATAATGGTTATATAAAAATATTAGATCCTGTACACTTAATACTTAAAGACAATTTAACTCTATTTAATATAGGTATTTTTAAAATTCTAGCCAAATAATGACCATCAGTAACAATCAATGGAAATTCTAAGCAATTTTTATTAGTGGATATTAATATACACACTCTGCTATATATCTTCCTTCTCCTTCCCACTCTCCTGTAGTGTCAGGTTTTGAACACTTCCTCAGATGAAATTATATTAAGAGCAATAGAAAGGGGAAAAAGGACATTAGGGACATATCTTTCAGGTGAGGAAAAGAAGGTGGGGACTGGCAGCAAACCAAAAAGCCCCCACTGGTAAATCCAGGCTTAATAGTCAAGCAAGTTTTCACTAGCACCATTTAATTTAAACTGGAATCCTTTTTAATTACAGGAGAATTTCCCTGAGACTTCTTATATGGCCCTATTTTTAGAGCAAACATGAGACATTCTGGCAAACACTTTTTCATTCTTGAAGTGCTATCATGAGGATGCACATATCTCCAAGATATGAGTTACAATCCAGATGACAGCTTGGGGAAATCCAGCTGTTATTTGGAACATCCAAAAGCTCTGATCCCTTCCTCCCTTTATGCCTTTGAGAGCTAAACAACAAAGTCTGCTCTGTTCACCTGATCCTGAAACAAGTAGCTCCTAATCAAGCAAAGCAAAGAGAAAAAAAAAATTTTTTTTTTAAAAAGAGTATCATTTACCTTTGCTGTTGTCTTTAATTAAATGTATTCCACTCTTGTGCTGGCACTCACTTGGAACCTTTTGCTATGCAAATTTCAAGGCTAACTTCTATTCAGAGAACAACAAGTGTACACTTGAGAATGAGTTGGCATCTTCCCAGTGCTACTTGTCTTTAAGTGCACTCTCAGGTGTTTATGTTATCCTTCACAACAGCCTCTTCCCTCTCCAATTAGAATAATTAGAGAGCTGCCAGGAAGAAAATGCTTTGTTTCTTTTTAACCACAATAGATGATATAAGACTGTATTGCATTCTGAAAATTAAAGCCCCTAATTTCCTGCCCCAGGCAGCTTCAGTACATGTTTTAGTCTGGTCTTTTTATTTAGGAGACATTCTTAATGTTGCTACCAGCTCAAGTTCATACATCTCCAGATCACCAACACTGCTGGTGCTGTTGCAGTTCTATACAGCAGAGCATTTCAGGGACTGTGTCTTTAAAAGAGAGAAGGGATTGCTATTTCTATAGATGGCCTAAAATTATCCCCCAAAACTGAAAATACTGGGTGTTTGTATCAAGTATTGAGATCAGTTCCCAATCAACCTGGAGGGTTGTAAACTGGTTTTGAACCAGCAGAGAAACAATCAATCCCTCTCATCGCACAGCATAATACAAGTCCATTCACAGACCTCTGCTCATTCACTCTGTCACGAATACAAGGGGAATTTCTGTTTATTACTACTATCCAAAAAATAAGATTAGTTGCTCCTGGAGGACATTTAATTTCCAAGGAGAGAAAAGCTAAGGAACACAGTAGTTTTGACCACCACACAGTAAGTTCAACATACTTAAATCTGTCTCTAGGTAGAACCTACATGGAGAAGGAATGACAGAAAATTGAAATTAAAAAAAAAAAAAAAAGAAGATGGTCCCTCTTGATAGGGTTCCTGCCTAGTACCTGGAAGGATGAGGTAGAAATGGAAATCTTCATGCTGCTTCCAAACTGTGTTTCTTGTCCAAATACAGCTGAGCATGCAATTGTAAACAGGAGTAAGGACTGAATTGCTGGAGCAGTTCTAATAATTTGAGTTACTTTCTCTAATCATTGCTTATGCATAAAGATTTCCATCGTGAAAAAGAGATTCACCCATCAAAAACCACAAGGAGTTGTTTGTGTGTGTAGAATAGTTTCTTCCAGTCCAGCTAATCACGTCTAATTTTTATACAAAATCTTAGTGTTATTTGCATTCCCGAACCTATTTCAACCTTTATATTTGACTCAAATCCCCATCTTTTAAAAATATGTAACAATGTACACAAATACACACTTATTTTTCCCTGTAAAATAGAGCATACAAAATGAAAAACAGATGATCATTTTCTCTCCCCAAGACTGCTGAAAAAATGCCATTTTGGTCAACTTAAGAACTATCCGCAGATTCACCTGGGATTTGCATTGGATTAAAGATTCTGCTAGGAAAAAAAAAATTAGAATTACATCACTGACAGAAGATATAGCAGTCCTGCATTTTGCTCAGTAGGTTGGTGTTCATCTAAGTTCACTTTAATTTTTACCTAAAAAGAGAAGATCTGAAAGCAGGCTTCCCACTTGTCAGAAAGAAAAAAGACTGAACTTTGGCTTCCCACATCCCTTGTGAGCATTCTTAACACAGAACTAGGAAGGAAAAGACATCATATCTATTATACCCTTGCATCTTACTCCCAGTGGGTTTCAGCAACGTTTCCCGTGTATTACAGGAAAGTTCTGCAGACCGTACTGTTTACTGTAACAGCAGCGAGGTCTGGATTTCACTGCACACTGTGCTGTATTCAGAACGGAACCAGAAGTTTCTATGTCCACAGTTCTGGTTTGCAGCAGCCCTCAAGTCATATCGGTGTAAAGGGACAGACAAATCAATACAACCCCTGAAGGGATCACCGGAACCGGCTGAGCTACGCCAAAACCACCACATCCAAGTACAGATTTACCAACACACCCCATGGCATCTGTCATTCCCTGCAGCGGTTCCAAAAGTCCCAGCCTGTGGCCCTGCGCAGAGCCTGGGAAAGTACGTTTCACCTATTTGGTGTTACGCCTGTCCCACATCGCAACATAGGCATGTCCCCCTATCTGGTTTCAGCACAGAGATTCATGTCCCCATAAAAAAAGATAACATAAGAAGGAGGGGTCTGAACGTCCCCATTGACATCACGGCTAAGGTAAGGATTTAGAGTATAATTCCACAAGCGTTCAGAGAAATGAAACTGAGACCGTGTCAGGTAATGAAACTCAGAAAAACCCTCAGCACGTAAAAATTTCTTTCACAAACATCCAAGCCCACTAAATAAAATAAAAACCTGAAATGAAACAGGAGACTCTGGAATGACCTTGAGAGTTGCAATCTTCAATTCTGTCAGAGCGCTAGAGCAGCAAATCCCAGAAATATGATCTATATGTGGAAACTGTCCCATCTGCAGACAAAGCCTGTCAGCGGGAGGGTCCCTGAACGAGGCAACATGAGTGTTTTTCTGTCAAACACGTTGTGTTATTCTTACATATGAGCTAAAAGCCAAAGAAAACCATGTAGTCTATTACAAGCAGGAAATGTTGCTAAAGGGATCTCCAGACACGATGAATCTTCCAAGAGGACAGCAGACCATCATTACAATGATATCAAAGCTGGACATATAGTAATCCATTAGAAGTCAGGATCTTCATCCCCATTTAACTACAGCACTATACTGTTGTTTGTACTATGCTATCGAGTTTAGCTCTCGTTGTGTCAATGGGCACTTTTTGACTGGTACATACTTTGACTGGTTAATCTCTTTTCTGCCTTTCCCCCTACGGCAACAATTTTTCCACCACCCACAGTGACTGTCCATGCCTTTGCTTCTGTTGGGTAAATTTCTGTGCTGAACACACACATAACTATTTTTTAAGAGCTTAAGGACTCTTCACAGTTTTCAAGCAGGATTAAAATGCCACCCATAATATGCCTGTGATCTTCTGCAGACATTCAAAGAGATGTGAAAAGAGGACAAGCACACAGGAACACCGGGATGGTGGGTATCTCTGGGTTTGATTTTTCTCATGATGAGGAACGTGATGGTTGATTTCATTTCAGAATTAAAGTCTAGTAAAATTGCTGTAAGAGAATAACTCAATCCATCAGTATTACATGTTCCAATGGTTTTTAAAATAGCATGGGCCTGATTCTGGTCTCATTTATACCAGCCATAATAACTAGGCTACAGTCTACTTCAACTGATAGGATTGTTTTGATGTTCTGTCAGTACGACTTCACAGTTACACCATTGACTTGAGTAGGATTACCACTAACATACACTTGTAACAAGATGAGACATAGCCATGGCAGATTTGTAAAAATAGTTTCATCCTGTGTATGCATGATTCTGCATCTAAATGCACAGCATTCACTGTAAGAGTTCAAAAATATTTTATATTGTACCCTTTAAAGGTGGTACTTAGTTCATATCATGTTTTTATAACATGAAGCTGCTTTACTTGCATTTGGATAGTATTCTTAATATAGACACATGCAAAAATTTTAACAAATTCACACATCAGACCATGAATGAATATTATCTTGAGTATATATTTATGAACAGCTGTATGGATTTAAAGAATGTACATATGAATTATAGAGTCATAATACTGAACATTAAAACTCTCGTGGAGGAGAATAATTCCTACGCATTTACCATAGCTGTTTTTCTAACGTAAGACTATCCATCCCTTTCAAGATGATTTTGAAATAAGCAGAAGATCTAGTCCATGGCACTAACGGTTTTAATGGCACCAACTTTGAACTGCAGTCAAGACATAGCTTGAGAATCCACGCTTTTATCAGATTAATTATATGATGCATTCACACAGCCTAACTTTAACAGAGACAGAGACAGTCTTAGTTGTCTCTCTCTGTAGACAATGGAAAGGGAAAAGGACCTCCACAGACACTCAGGACAGTAGGTTCAGCTTTTGCTCCTACTGCCTTTGTGGATTGCTTGGAGAGAAATAGTAACAGTGTGCAAGAATCCCCTGTGGATGAAACCTATTTTCCATCATCGTCTCTCCCAAAAGAAAAACAAGAAGATAATCCCCCTTTTATAAGAAAAGTCTGATAATTTTCAAAACAGCTTCACAATTTTTTCCTGATTGTATGGGGCTGACAATACAATCTCTCATGATTTATTCTGCTTGCATACCATCTACCTCAGTCTTCACTTTCTCTCATTCTGATTTTTCTTCTTGTTGTGAATGACTGATAAAATGTAAAGTTGTGCAGCAACTGTCTATAAATAAAATTCATCAGTTTATCATCCCACTGTAAATGCTCTGGGGTACAGGATCATTCCCGGGCAAAGGCCTTTATAATGAATATACCCAGAGCTTAAGGGTACTGATTTATAGCCAACAGAACTCACCCTAAAAAATAATACAAAGTATTATGTTCAAAGCATGTTATGTCAATATGTTTAGGAGTACATATTTTTCTTTGGTGGCATGTACATACTGCCGTGCCAAAACTTTGTCAGAAATGAAGAGTCAGTTAGAAAGTTTATGAAAAGTAGCTTCAGAAAAGCTATGAAACCTACCCCCTAGAAAACCCCATGAAAATCCTGGAAGACCTGGAAGCAACTGGGACTCTTTTTGTGAAACACGAAGTTTCAGAAAATTTTAAAGAGTTTCAAGGAGGCCTTTTTTCTTTCCTCCCTTTTCTCAGAGACATGTTACACATAAAGAAAAGACATTAGCATACCCTATTGGGAAGCCTACCCCGTCAAACCCTCATCACCTGTGCAGTAGTTTCTTGACATGAATCAATTGACACCTTAAACAGCTGCAAAAAATTGTAGAATTTCAGTCGCTGCAAAAAAAAAAAAAGTAATTTCATCTTAAACTGGGGAGAGGAAGGAGGAGAAGGTAACAAAAATAATTTCTATCAATTTTTCTGATGGGTCAAGGGTAAAGTAGCAAGCAGAGATAGTGAGTTCACTTGTGAAACTAATGAACGTACATAGAGTTGGCGTGTTTTGTCCTTCCCCTCAGTTCTGTCCTGTAAATTTCCACAGGAGATAATGTGTCATCCCTACAGATGAGCTTTGTCACAATGGCTTTCTGAGCCAAAGTACTACCCTGTGGGCAGGGGAAGGGCAATGAGGGTAACCTGCCTCAGGAACAGTACTAGAGGCAGACAGAAAAGAATTACCAACTTCCTGGAAAACAGTTTTGTTTGTTTCACTCTCCTGTCACAGTTTTTTACAGGCCAGCCAAGGACTTCATACCAACAGCGAAACACATTCTGCTTTTCAAAAGGATGTATCCCATCAGCCTACCTACAGTTACAAAATGCCATTCCCAACAAACCTGAAAGATCAGAAATCACAATTTTAACATTCTCACGTTCACAATTGACTAACATTCTGTGCATTCCATGCTCATGAGTGGATGGTACAGAACAGACTCTTCTCACACTATTGTAACCCTGGAGTAGCTGAAATGTATTCACTATAGTCACTCCGAATTTACACTCTAGTCACCACAGCTGCATTCCTCTAGATATAAACCAGAACTACCTGAAAAGAAAGTACACTTATGAAGGAAAAGTACAATCTATCACCCAAGTGCTACAGAAGTGAGACCAACAGAGGCATTCCTGGGATATGTTCCATGCTATCCTGGCTTCCCAACTTGATCTGTGCAGTAAGACCCACTTAAAACCCTCAGTTTATCATGATTCATGCATTGACCAAATCAGCATTATTTTTATACACAGCAGGATATCTCTCCCTATTCTACAAGACACTCTGTTGAGAAAGGGTGTAGGGTGAACTTCAACACCAATTTCTTTAAGCCCCTAGCACTTTATCTTTGGCATGGGATTGACAGTAAACAGAGAGCAGAAGTTGCTAAGAGATGAATTTCTCAGCTATTTAATTGCCAAATATCTGGTGCCCCAGGGCTAACTTCGTACTACTGACAGCCTTCTTTTCCTCCAAAATTACAGCTCTGTGGAATGTTTCTGTGTGATAAAATATGAATGCAGGTGAAAGTCCACTGGTAAACCTCTGTGAGAAAAACGGTACTGGAACTGTAACACTGAGTTCTCCAATTTTAACAAACTCTCTGTGATTTTCACGTCCTCGCCTGTGTTAGCCTTGTCCTGTACATGTAAGCCACTCCGTGTTCCAAACACATACAATTCCTGAAATTCTAGGCACTAAAAACCTAAACTCTCACTACTTGAGAAAAGAAAGTGGAACAGAAGATGCCTTTTAGTAATAGAAATTCAGCTAATTATTGTTATTTTTCTGGTATACAGTATAATTCATAACAAGATGCTAGGAATTAATTATTTTTTTTAAGATCTCCATACACCCTCTCATTCTGAGGCCAGTGAGAGCAAACAAATCTAATGTAGGGTCCCATGACTACACAGAATTCCTACAACTTCTTTGAGCTGTGTATAAAATTCACATCAAATAGCAACAGATTTGCTTGTTTCAAGTATCAGTTTCAGATCCCTTAGAAGTAGCCACTGTGGCCCATAAAACAGATTGAAGATCATGTACCTGAAATTATGTGTAATTTTTACTTGCTACTACCAAGCTGACAACTAATTTCCTCTAATTATTTCCTGTGCTGAACCCTAGTATCCAGTCTCTGGCCCAGAACACTAAAAGTGTTCAGAGCTGCAATAAGCTAGCCAATCAATTCTGGAACTGCAAACAGTTCTGTTTATCCTAGTAGAAAAAATCTAGTCCATCCATATAGACTAGTTCCTAGTTCCTCTAGCAGTCACTCATAGAAAATGTGTAAACACAGAGAAGCTCTGAAGAAAATCTTATCTCACTGCCATAAACGAGATCTTGGAAAACAAACGACCACTGAAACACGTCTAGTCTTTTTTTCTTTATTATGTTTAAAACATGTTTCTCCCTCACTTACTTGACATTGCATTCACCTAAGCTATTCTATGCAAAGCCAGTTGGTGGCTTTTCTTTCTTCTGTCCCTTTAATTTACATCATATATGGGAACGTTCAGTCTTACCAAAGGTAAGAGGTTCCTTTTCTTTGCCTTCTCAGAAAGCAGGCATCCTCCCTGTGCTAAGGATAGAAAACAGGAACTAGATGATCTTTAAGGTCCTTTCCATCCCAAACCATTCTATGATTCTATGAAACTGGAAACAGTTGTGCTGCAGAGAGAATCTTCGCTTATGTTTGTACAGCATTTTAAATATTGAACATAAATAAAATAAAAGAATCCTACTGTACAGCTAGGAGGGCTCAAATCATTCTGTATATCAGAAGTAGTGAACTTCAACAAATTTTGAAAAACATCGCAGTTTTAACTGTAAAGCATGAAATTTCATAACACTTAAGAATAACAACGTATTTTAATGATTAATAGAACATGTTTTCCTTTCCCTCCATAATTTTCCTGCATTCACTTTTTAGGTATGTTTGTCAAACATTCAGCTTGTCAGATTATATAATAATAAGTGGCACATAATAACTGCACAGCACTCAAATTTCATCAAAACTTGGCCAACAGAACTGAAGACATCTAAACAAAGGAAACATCAAGGGACAGATTGTAAGCAGAAGCTACTTGGTGGAACCACTGAAAACAATAGGGCACTACTAATTTATTCCATATGAGAATCCTCAAGGAGTGAGAAATAGTGGTGGGAATTAAAATACATAGACAAGCAACAACACTAATGTAAGGTTTTGTGTATCCTTATGGAATCCTTCTGAAAACATGAGAAGGTGCTGAGCTCCCTGTCGATGTTTTCTCAGATTCAGTGCTTGGGTGAGATACACATATAAATACATCCGTGGACCATCATTATAGACACAGATACACTTTTTTTTTAAGATTTGACTATGCTAAGGCTTTATTAGTAAAATACACAAGGGACTGAAATGAAAGCCACCAGAGATCTTTCTATGCTAGGAGCAAGAGAGTTACAGACCAGCAGAGAGCAATCACTCACAAACTCCACTCAAGGCCGCTGCACACTTCAGACACAGAAATACAGCTGAGTAGAGTTCAACTTTAGCTTTCTCTGCCAGCATCCACTCACGGTATGAGATACTCAGTAAATATAAAGTGCTCAAGGAGCTGCAGTTGTGAGGCACTCTTCACACCATCCCTGGAAGACGAGGTGAGCAATGGCTGGCTGGGATCAGCAGGAAAAGACTGGATTACAGGCCATTTTCTCTCACACCAAGATGAATACCAGCCTCTGGCATTTGGTCTGGCTGGGACTCCGATGCTCGTAATTAATTAAACTGATTTGTTCACAGTAAGCCTCCAGCCCTGCCCAGTGAAGTGCAGAGGAAGTAGGAGACACCATGAGATGCTGCCTGTTTTCACACTGCATGGCTCAGGTGAGATATTCCTTTTTAACGACAGGACCTAAGTTTAGTTTCTTTTTTTCCCCTTTCTTGTGAAAAGACGTTTCTTTTTCTAACACATATTTCACTTTCTTCAGGGCATCTTCTCGGGAAGGAGAAAACCATCAGAGACTACATGCAAAAGTAGCTTCAGTAAATAAGGATAACTCAACAAATGAAAATCAGTGTTCACTTAGCACCAGTACCAAGAAGGGGGGTGAACATTCAAAACTAGCAGGGAAGATACCAATTGAATGGGAGAAAGAAGTCAGCTAGCAAGTGCCCACAGATGGTATTCAGGAATATTTTTTTCAGATCCTCTGACTGTATATACAATAGCACTCACAATTATTTGTTGCGGACCATAACGTATGAGCCAGTTCACTGCACTTTTTCAGGGCAGACTTAGCAAAGAGGTGGACTGCACAGATCATTTGTTGCATATATCACACGGCACAAAAGTCAAATACTATTTACAAAAAGTTTCCAATAATTTAAAAAAAAATATATATATATACACACACATAACAATCAAAGTTGGGAATCTCGGATAAACTGAAGAAAGAACTACAGTTATCACGTAAGTCATTCAGCAACGTCAAGATCACTCATCCCTGCTGTCAGCTTTGACAAAACTCACACTACAGGTTAAGGCCAGGCTATTTATCAAAGAAGTACCTATCAGGAAAATCATTATGATGGGGTCAGAAATTTCTCTGCAAACCATCATTATCACTTAGTGCATCAGTCAGCAACTTGAACACTATCTGAAGTTCCAAACGCTCTGATAACATGGTATGGTGGGGTCTTCAAGCAGCAGGCCACAGGGTAGCTCTCAGTCATCAACCACTTCCTTCTGGTTGCCAAATGGTTACGTACCTTTGCATTCCCAAGCACTCACAAGAACAACCGCTCATAACAGATATACTCTATCATTGATGCAAATTTGATACAACACAGAGAATGGAAATAGAAGCTACAGTAATTTATATTTATAAGCATCGTTAGAAACAAATTGCAAGAATGAATGTTTGATCTCATATTCTTCTGTTGTGGGATTAAACAGTGAATGGATCTCAGTTATTAAGAAATTGCTTCTGTCCATTACTCATTGCTGTTGCTTTTGAAGAAAGAATTGAGCTTTTCCTTTTCTGGCAAGAGTTGTAGACTCTGTCACGCCAGTAATTGCTCCTACTGTTTGCTTAGACATTTGACATGGCAATTCCTGCTGTTGACCAGATACAAAGAGATTTAAGGATTAGTTACCGGAGGATGCAAGCCACTCTGCTTGTTGATGTAAAAGGCTGCTGTGTTACTGTGGGAAGATTACTCCAAATTAATAAGGAATCCACAACACTCTACCTAAAGATAATTAAGAAAGTCACAAAACCCTGGGAAAAAATGATCACATGAGGGACCACAGATAACCAGCTTTGAATAAAGAGGTGTATATAATCTTTACAGACAGATTACATAAGGAGTATAAGCACATATACTTAATCCTTTGATTGGAAAAATACATTAAAATATTTTTTAAAAGGGACAAATGCAATCTAGTTCACCTATCTGATTTTCTGTATATAAATTTCTCAGGGTTGAAGAAGGAGGTAAATATGATTTTCTTCATTTTTACAGATGGAGAAACAGGAGGCAATAATACTTGCCAAATGACATACATGGTCTCAAGACAGGCTGGAACAAAAAAAATCAGTGGGACTTTCTGGTCTTCTTCAAATTAATAGGAATCTCATGGACTTAATACAGGTCCACAATTTCCCCTAGAGCATCTGAATCTCATATTCAGGACACCACAATTTTGTAACCTGCCACAAGAGAATCTTACAGTGAGCTGCTAGCCAAATGTAACCAACCATGCAAAGAATTAAGATTTGAATACTCACGTTTTAATCATACAAGCAAGTCACTACTGTCATGCAACTGCAGCAACACAAAGGGTGAGAGGGAGCACAGCTGTAACTGGGAAACAAAAAGTGAACACTGTCTTTCTTATTCATAAGTAGATTAGTAAAAAATAAACCACTTAAGCATCCAGAGCCTGCTTTATGAGCTCAGGCTTTTACTTACATAAATGCTAGATGCCTGTTGTTATGAATTCTTTTCATTTGGGTTATTTAAATTTGAGGATCTCTAGCATGAAGGGCAAAGCACCAGGATAGATGCATTCCGAGGCTCTGCTTTCAAACCCATATACGACTTACTGATTGGGGATTCCCTAAATGCTTAGGTACGTCTGACAAAACTACAATTGTAAGAGAGAAGTACCAACTGCTTCAGCGTCACATGCTGTTGATGGTCTCTGTCATATAAAAAGCTCACAGTAAAACATTGCTTCACTCCATTCAATGAAATGGTGGAATCAAAACTATTCTATAAAGGAAAAAGGCTTTTCATCATTCAATAAAAAGGACTTAGATTTTAAAGTCAGTTCAACACAGAACAGTATCAGCCTTAATACTGGTTGCAGTGAAAAATATTAGATCTTAACTGAAGAGTTTTAGAATTTCCTTTTGCATACATACAGAAAAGGTTAGAACTTAGAACTTGACCACTTCAAACACTGCCCTCACTAGAAACATACCCAAGGACCTCCCCGTCAGGGAATGTCAGTATGTTTGACCTGTACCTGTGAGTTAGTGCTTCCGAGAATAGGACACAGAGCAATAGTACATTCCTTACTGACTTGTGCAAAAAGGGGTGAAACAAGAAATAGATCACAACTATAAAGGAAAATTAGCTTTATTTCTCTAGGTAGGTGGTGTCAAAGAAATGAAGAAAGAAGAAAGACTTTATCAGTATTTTCACCAGAGAAGATAAATATTTCTCTCTGTTAAATGAAAGTGGTGACAAGCTGTGTCACTGAAGGTTTTTAGGCAATCACACCCACACAGAGCAACAGCAGAGAGCCTAAAAGGTCTGGGGAAATTAAAAAGTGACAAACCCTGTCCCAGTCCCCCTCAGGCACCTTCAACTTCTTTCACAGCTTCCTGTGCAACCACTGCCCAGACACAGCCACACAAGCACCAGCAGAAGAAAGAATGGGAGCTGAAACACTTCATTTTGGGAATCAAAAAAAAAAAAAACCTCTTGGTGGTCGTGGATGCCTCAGCCTCTAGATGAAGCTGAAGTCCAGACTAAATACCCTAGGATGCACTAATGATGCTATATCAAGTGAGATGTGACACACAGCTGGAAACAATGAGGAAACCTAACTCCAGTAGTAGAAGTTCGAAGCATTTTCGTTTTCTTTCTAACTCTTTGGTTTAATTTTCTCTTTCAAAGATTTTTACTGTAAAAGAAAGTCCATGTTCCTGACAAAAGCCACTTCTAGTATGAAAGTTTCAACCATTTATGAACATCCAACAGAGCAAATTCTGCACACCTCCTTTCTGTTCTTAACTTTTATAAATTTGGAAGGACTGAATTTATAAGTTTACGAATTCGGATTTTTACTCCATAATACTTTCGTGTACATCTTTACACGTTCTATAGTCCAGCCATTCCAGATGTAAAATGCTCGTCACGCTTTATGTAGCAGGAAAAGACGAGAGTGTGTATGTTTTTTTAAGGAAAATAATTTTGGAGTTAATTTTATCACAACTTCCCCTGTGTGGAAGCAAACCGCACACACCAAGGCAGAATTTTGGCTCTCTGCATTCAGAAACTGAAAGAGTTTTAAAACAATTTTTACATATATTACCTGTAAATAAAAATGATATGTTAGGAATTGGTGATGATGATTCTCATTAGAGGTAAAGGCACAAAGATGAAGAACAGATGTCATGCAGGAATTAAAATGAGTGATCATGCACAGCAAAGATGCATTCATTATTTATTGACCCATATGAACATGTGGTCACTTTTGCAATGAACTGAACCCAAACCACTTCAGAACAATAAAAGAAAAATAGTATCAAAAAAGAGACCTTAGTCATGGAAGTAATATAGATTCTGCTCTAACAAATGGGAAATCAGACAAAAAGTTGCTTGCTTACAAAAAGACTGCAGATGAGGCAAATCCTTATATGCTCTAATTTTTTAAATACCAAATCATTATTAAAAAACTCCACTATGTCGCTATTTTGACTGCGCAATAGACTTTTTCTTCTTTGCATCCACACTCTCTGATTCTTTAGAGGTGACAAGGGAAACATTAAGCTAGCAATAAATCCATTAGAAAATGTCAGTAATCAGATGAAATAAAATATATTTGGAGACAGTAATGTTAGTTTTTCCAAATCACTGTTTCGTATTATTTAAAGACACTTCGGAGAAATAATGAAATCCTCAGTACTTTTCTGTAAGGAAATTAAGTCTTAAAAAATACAGGTATTAAATAATTACCTGTGCTTAACAGATACAATAAATCAACTTAATGAAACATTAGGCATAAAGTTCTCACATCTTTAGGCCTCAATTCACGCAGTATCCATTAACTTTGTGCAGATGACTAGGTCTCCACCTGACAATGGAAATACTCTCCTGTATTTAGTTACTCTGACTGGGAGGTATTTCTTAGGTCAAACTCTCCCGCTAATTTTATGCCGTAAACACATTTTCAACAATGTATGACTGTCAAAATCAACTTCTCAAAGATAAGGGGTAAGAGTAAAGGAGATCTATGAGAAAAAGAACCCATCCTTGAGATGGGGCAGGATTAGAGAGGTGTTCTGATTTTTAATTCACCATGTTGGCACTCCCACTTCCAGAGACCAACTATAGCCTGATCAAAGGCACACAGAGGCTCCCACAATCTTACTCAGTCTTTCTAAATCAGGGTTCAGACAAGCACCTATTAATACACAACAAGAAAGAAAAAAGAAGAAAAAAGGAGCAGTCACCTCCTTTTCACTTAATTAGATCATAATTATTCATCCTTCACACAAGGAAACAAAGAGTTTTCCTCTCCATTCCTCCTTACTCATGCATTCAGTTGTATGTATTCCTCAATGTCACAAGCTATCACAAAGACAGGAAATTTGGCAGGACTAAAAGATGTCTGTTATTAAACTAGAAGAATAATTTATAAGACTACTACCTCACCCTTCATACTTGAAAGAGGAATGTCTGCCACTATATGCCTATGGTTAGGAAATCATACTATTGAATGCTTACCCATTATACAGGTTTCTGCTTTTTCTGAGGCATCACAAGACAAACCAGATAGATTATTGGTCTAATGAAACAAAATAGTTTATATTTTCTTTTAGGAATACATCAAAAATAATTTTGCTTTCTAACCTACTATTTCAGACTTGAAAAGGCAGCGCTCATTTCCCTTTACAGCTAGTTCTATAAATTCTGCTCTTAGCTTTTTGAACTCTGATTCAAGATGAGAAGTACTTTCAAGCAGTGTTTTGACACTGCCCCAGTTTTCAAACACTTTGGGGTGAGGGAGCTAATCTAGCCTCAGAAATGAACAAAGGAGCTTTGCAACTGGTCACTTCCAGAAGAAAAGTAACCTTGGCAATTTTGAAAATAAGGGATTATCAGAGAGCATACTGAAAGTCTGTCTATGTAGACAGTCTGAAACAAAACTTTTTATATTACCGCATCTTTAAGATGATTCAAAGCCCTCTAAAGTAAACAGAAAGATTCACATTGATTTTAGGAGGCTTTGAATCATGCTTAAAATTGTTCTTTCATTACACTTTCATCCAACACAGTAAAACAAATCCTACAAATCAATATACTTCTATAAACACAGCAGTACAAGTACAGATTACAAAAAGTTATGATACAGATAACTAGGATATGTACACATAAGCAACAAAAAATATTATTTCTTCCTGGGGTTAATTAACTTTGCACAGTTCAAAAAGGTAATCACCTTAAATTATATCGGTCGCGCTAATGCTTTCTTGAGTAATTCTGACATTTTAAGGTAGGACATTGATGGATAGCAATTAATGCATGGAGTAGTTGCAGCAAAATTAAATCTACTTAACACCTTCCACTTGCTCCAAAACACAACATTTTGCACGTCATTTGTTGCATCAATAAATATTCTGTCAAAATTGAGAATGTTTTCCCCATTTTCTCCGCAAAAGTTCTGCATTTCTGTATAGAACTATTTGCAAACAGAAATGATCTGACCTTGGGCTTCAATAAGCTTTTGGTGCTACCTGTCATATGCCTTGGGTCAGATGAGTTTGGATTAGGCTGTCTGTGGGATGAGTTCACTCAAACTGGTCGTGAAGATAAGCAGATGCACCTTCATGCATTTTTTCTGAGGGAAAGGCTATATGTAGACACTTATCATGACCTACAAACTAGACACCTTTGTCTGTGTCAGTTTTTTCATACTTTTGTTTCTTTAAAGTTATTTGTGGAAAGTGGAATACTGCCCTAATAGGTGACAATAAACAAACTTGGGGATCTAAATGCAAAATATACGTGGGAAAGGTGAGCCTGCATCCAGACCATTTTGAAAACAGAGGATACTTTTCACTTGCAAGTATAATATTCCGTAGGAATTTCAGCAATCCATTAGGTCAAAGCCGTGCATTTCATCCCCTTTACTAGTGCTCAAGTAGCTGTCCCTCTTCTTGCACGCTCTCTACCAAACAGCATCATCTGGTGCTTACCTTTTCTACCAAACTGTGGCTCTGCCTACAGGACAAACTACAGGACAAAAATCGAACTGCCATCTCAGATAATCTAAGAAAGAAACCATTGTCAGGAAATTTGGATGTCCTTGAACTGCTGAAATAGTGTAGAAATAAACTCTACCCAAATTGCAGCTATTACATGAAAACCTGTTATAAGAAATTGTCCTCTTAAACCAAGACTTGGTAGGTCTTGATTCTTGAGGTACAAGAGTTTTTCTGAAAAGTAATCAAAATCATAGTACATAAAATAGAAAAGTGTACAAAATAACAAGCTGGACTGCAGACACATTAATAAAATATCACTGTTAACAATCGTGTCATGGAGAGCTTTGATCATCAGATTGCAGTGGCCTTTTTCTAGCAGTTCCTTCATTAACATCAGCATTATTACAGAAGGAAGGAAGAGCTTTGTTTACACTGACTTTCAAACTGGCATTTGGAGTGTTTAAATTGGACTTTTAAAAATTGTTTTTGACAGCCTCAGTAGGTACACATGGATTCTTAAACCATGTCTAAAACCCACATCTAAAATCCAGAAACAATTTCCCAAAACCAGTTTCAATATGGCCAAGTCAAAACTCCTAACAAGAGTCCATGACGTAGTAGCCAGCAGCTATACATTTTTCTTAATTAACCATAAAATGACCTAGTCTGGTCTTTTCCACAATGATTGGTCAAATACATTCACAATCATTTCAGCTGGCACTCAGGTGAATGCTTCTTAACTTGATACGAATCTGCATGGAAAGACAAAATGCCTTACCCTGGTAAAGTGTTAGGCATCACAAGAATTTGTTATTCTTAAGACAATTTTTTCTAACACTGGGATAAAGAAGGTCTGAAGTGTTTCTCATTCAAGTAACATTTATTTCATTCCATCTTAGTCATGCAGAGGTAAGCTCAAGTGTGACAAAGAGAAGACCTTATATAATTTGCTGTATATTGTGATGATAATGTTTCAGTGCATTTTTGTAACAGGACACCATTAGTTTAGATGTGGACTCTTGAAGGACTAAATGGAATCAGTTTCTAGTTGTCTTGTCCTATCATGCAAGAAGGCTCTTGATGGGACTGTAAATGCACAGATCCCCATGTGCTCCAAGAGTCTAAACTACATTCGGGAGATGCTATTTCTGAGAATCCCTTCTCAGATAAGCTTCCAAAGGCAAAACTCCAAGGTTTTGGCACTACTAGACCAGGTCCAGCTTCAGCAGTGCTGTTTCTTCTGCAATTCCTACTATATTTCAAAATGAATTTAGAAATTCACCCTGCGGGAGCTCTCAGTGTTCAAACATTTAAAGTGCCACAAAACAGCATGCTCAAAAGAAATGAAATACAGTGTTTAAAGCCAATAATATAGAACGGTAAAGCAAAACCTACATCCACACAAATAACCAGCAAGTTCCCTCCCCATGCAGCATGCAAAATTTTTACTAGCACCAGGCAACACAACTTTATTACCATCTGTTCGGTCTTTTTTTTGTCTGTTTCAAGGCCCAGCCACACCGTTCTCATGCATATCGCCCTGATCCAGTCACCAATGACCTGCACAGCACTCTCCCTCACGCACAGGTTACTACATCCAGTCGTGTCAGTACTCATCATCCTCTGGAAAGCAATAACTCTTCAGTTATGTCTGTATGACTCAAAAAGCAGCTATCTTTAATCACACAGACCTCAGGGATGCCTTTTTGAAGAAATCTGATGTTTCAAAGTAGGAAATTTAAGGATAGCAATTAATGCTGTAGGAAACTGTCACAACAATATTTAGCCCTTTGCTATATGCTAAATAATCATACGAAAGTGACACTAGGGAAGGGAGTTACATAGCCTTTCTTTCAAACAACATCCTTCTCTTCTTCCCCCCCCACAATAGCAATTTGTTATCCTCTAACCACTCTCTCCCTCTGCCTGATTGCTAAAAGAAATAAGAAGTTTCTAAGGTATTTATTGTAAAAATTGCTTCCATAAATGCATTAAAAAAATTTTTGCTGTCTTCCAAAAGCCAAGATAGAAGCTCTTGTGACTCCTTCCCATTAAAATCTTTTACTTGTTAAATTAATAGTCAAGACCTCTTATCATACCTCCTTCATGTGAGTAAATTTGCTTCCTTGACACATTTAGGGATTTCTGAATACATAGCCCTGACACAAACTGGAAAAAGCATAGTCATTCAGCTTTACAGCTAAACCATGAAACTGGTATGCAGGAAATTATTCTCGAACAGGTCTATTTTTGGACTATGCTTGTACTTAAGCAGATTTAACTGCATATAAAAGCAAGGAGATAAATGTTGAGACTGAAAAGAAAGAAAAAAGGAAAATAATTAAAAAACAGAAAAATAATAGTAATTGCACATGTCTTCAGAAATTATCTCTATAAGGATGGGAAGCTGCAATTCAACAGAAATAAACAATTATAAGGTTGACCGTGAAAAAATGAAGAATCATAAATGCAGTAACTGAGCAGGTGTTGCAAAGTTAATTAGGAAATCTCCTAAATGTTTCCATAAATATGCAACAGTCCATTATATGTAGAGACAAAATTGTATTTCAAATAGAGACATAATTTTACCATGTAATGACTGGACAGCACTGCAGTCTTCTCAGACCAATTTTCAGACCCAAGGTTATAATGACCAGCAAAAGAAAGGAGTTCCTTTTATAATGTATTTAAGAGATTTCCCATAAGATAGCCAAAGGAAATTGGAAAGCATGCTATTTTCAACAAAAACATTTTTCAATTACCTTTGCAGCCAAATAATGTTACTGCCCTATTCACAGTATTACGAAGTTATTACGTAGACTAAGTAAAATGAACTTAGTATTAGAACTTAATTGGAAGTAGAAAATTGGAAAGTTCCACACAACAGTTGCTGAAAAAGAGGAAATACCCGGAAGGAAGAGCATGGCTGTTTCTGAGAGCCACTGTAATGCCAGACAGTGCTTGTAAAGTATATGGAAGATTCAGAACAGGGGAAGACCAGTGCCATGTACGCTTGAAAATCCTGCCCAAAATGCAACAGAGCCATTAGCATCTGCTCACAATGATAGAATCAAGTAAATAAACTTTCCTTAGGCCTTGCTAAAGCAGAGTTCCAACAAAGGACTATTTCTATGATTTGACTGAAGCCAACCAGTTAAAAAAAGGGTTAAAAGATGTTCTTTATCTAAATTTAAGATGAATGTTTAAGTACTCCTCAATTCCTGAAGCTGCTCTTTAGGGTATTGACATGCCACATTTTAGCCAGGTTTTACAAAATTATAAACTTTGCTGCTGTGTGTTCTGCTTCATACCTCATTGCCATTACACACCAGGGTCCCCCTGAGCACAATGCACCCTGCATTCCGTATGCTGCACAGAAAGTGGGCACAACAAAAGGAAACTAAAGTCTGGCTCGCTGGGTTACATGAGGCTATGAGTGAAAGCAGATAAAAGAAGAGTAGAAGAGAACAGTAAGAATCAAAAGCTACTTAAGCTATACACTGGCAGGGGCTAAGATGTGAATTTAGACAAGACTCTGTATGGTTCAAAAGAACTTTGGGATTATTATGTTGGCTATGGCAGAAGCCTTCCACCTTTTTATTAAAGTCACAGAACCAGAAAGACTTCTGAGTTTTGAAAGTGAAGCTTTTTTGAATATAAGTTAGAACAAAGTTTCTAGAAGACAGGGAAAAGAAAAAAAAGAGAAAAAAAAAAAAAAGAGGTTTGAAAAGGATGTACTCCTGGACTAATACGTCCCTTTCCTCTTGGCTTGTTTTCTAGTCCAGTGACTTCTAGCAATTTTCTATGTGAAAACAGCCTCTGCATAACCCACACTAAAACCTTCTATATCCAAGACCATCAGAACCATGGGAATATCTCATCGCTGTTCTCAGCAAAGCCCTGGTCTTCCTGTTGACCTTTTCCCTCTAGCTCCTGGGAAAAACAATCTCCCTTCTCTCCAGAAGAATCCACTTGATCCATTTTACAGCAACTAACACAAGTCAAATAGCCAGCCCACCCTCTACTGCTCATCTACAGCCCAACAAGGGAACACAACACAGCGGACTCTCACACATGCGTAGAACTTCAAGAAAATGCAAATACAGAAAGTGTTCACTGGAGTGGACATGTAGCATGGTATAGCCAAAAGGCCTCCCTCCATATAAAGGACTGTTTTATGAAATGGAGGTCATGATACAGTTTTAGAAAGAAGTTCCTGAGACAGAGTCTTTGTTAGTGGCAAACTTAATAAATCTGATGACTCGGGATATACTCTCCAGTCCCATATACAAGAAACCATGCTGACAATTTTCAAAGCTAGCTGCAAAACCTGGGTTACCCCATCCACATAAGAACCACAGAACAGTTGGTTTTGGAAGGGACTTCCAGAAACCACCTAGGACAAGCAGGGTCAGCTACAGCAAGTTTCACGGCACCTTGTCCAGTTGTGTTTTGAACATCTCCAAAGACAGAGACATTCCACTCCACAACTCCTCTGGGTAACCTGTCCCATGTTCAACCACCATCACAGCAAAAACGTGGCTTTTTCACGTTCAGATGAAACTTCCTGTGTTTCAGTTTGTGCCCATTGCCTCATGTTCTGTCACTAGGACTCGCTGAGAATTGTTTAGCTCCATCTTCTACACATTCTTCCACCAGATGTCTACAACAAATGATGAGATTCCCCCCTGAGCCTTCTCTTTTCAAGGATAAACCATGTTAGTTATCTCAGCTTCTCCTCATATGAAAGGTTTTTTAGTCCCATTGGATTTCCAAAAGGACATTTGGAAAAAAAGAGGAAAAAAAATAATTCAATGTGGTGACTATTCATTTTAGTGTGATACAAGTTAAAATATTTGGGGCTATTCATCACAAGAAGAGCTGTACAACGTCTGCTGCCTCACTTTTTCAGTGCTCTAATTAAAGACTGCGTAGATCCTGCGCTGGGATGTGTGGAAATGGGAAATGCTAGGGATATAAAAGATTACCAATCCCCTTTAATTTATGCTTTCAAATGCTTAACGCAGAGCTATAATTGCAATTTTAATCACGTGTTCTGTGTGTGCATTGAATACAGAGGTCTTCATGTGTCAACTAGCACCCAGTAAAGCTGCAGGGATTTTTTCCACTTTAATGTATTCATGTTAACATGTAAAAAGATCCATTTTAAAGGCTCTGAAAAAAATAGTAAGTGACAGCTTCAACTAGAACTGTCAAAAACAAGTGGATATAAAATTCCAGCTTGCCACTAATGGCAGGGTACTTTTTTGTTTTGCCTTCAAACACTTCAAAACCAACCTGCTCAAGGTGGGTGGCAAACCTCTATTTTATGCCCTATGGATAAGTGTCACAAACGATGCCACCAGATTAGCCAAGAAGCTCTGCTGGGAAGAGCTGAAAGTGACTGTCAATAATGCTAGTCTTTTGAGATAGTTTTACTTTGGATTTTATATCTTTTTTATGTTGTCACTTTTAGTAGGAACAAGACTTACTTTACACAGTGATTTTTGTGTTTTGTGAAATCTTATTTTGAATGTTTAAAACCCTCAAATACCTGAAGTGTTCTGCACTTCACGTTTCAATTTCAAACATGTTTTCTTTTACTGTAGTGTGGTGGTAATTTTGTCATCATTATTTAAATAAAATGGAAGAAATCACAGGGTAAGCCACTGCCTTCTAGGACTAAGGGCCACAGAGGCTGAGCCTAAGCTCTTTTCAAACTGATGCTTTCAAACTTGCTGTGGTTAAGCTTAAAAATTAGAACTTTTAAAATAACAACACCTAAAATGGATACAAGTATTGTCAGGACTTAAAATATGATCAGTTGGAGAAGGTGAATAGCATTCCACCGTTGACTCATCCCTTTTTAAAAATACACACAACAGTCTACACGTAAATAACACAAATCAACCTTAAGGCTAGAGTCAGTAGGCAAAATTCATCCCAGCCATAGCAACGAAACTTCATTGAAGATACTGAAACTGGATGATTGTAAATCCCTTTGGGAGATCAGAATCTCATCCAGCATTTGCTGACAACTCTTATGTCACAGTCCAAGTTGACTAAAGAACTAAGAATTAAATTAGTAGTATAAAAAAATAAAACACATTTTGAGAAATTTTAATCATTAATGTGGAAAACATTATTTTAAGACATCAAAAATTTATCAAGCAATACTTTCCAGCAAATATTAACCATGAATATTTAATATGTACATGTGAACAATTTATAAACAGAAACAAAAATGAAAAATGTTAAAACGCGGGATACACTCCTATAAAGTATCAAATTGAATCATATCACCAAATCAAGAGTAAATTCAGCAGTTAGAAGCCAATTCTTCATGAAAATGTACTCCAGCTAACACAGCAGTACGTGTATTTTTGTAAAAGTGCATAGTTTTATCTATGCAAAATATTATGCAGTCATATCTATTTCCATTTAATTTCTTCTGGAAATATTTTGAGATCTGGGCCTCTCTACTCAGCACAGAAGAGAGGAAGAGACAGAAATGAATAGCTCAGATTTGCAATCCAAAAGAAACTACTTCACCACAATTCTGTTTTACAAAAGCATTCCAGAGGCCTCCTTTCCATCCTAACCGGCAACATCATTATCTGTCTCCCAGGGCAGTACCACCAGGCAGCAGTGAAAATACAAGTGGATCAACTAACCTGACATTTTGATTAAAATGATTTGGAAGTACTTACACAAGGTGCTGAGCCAGGGCGTCTTAGGAGGAGCCAATCTCCAGCTGTGAACAGTATCAGAGATGACCCCAACATCTGCCTGTCCTCCTCCTAGAAAACCTACACTGGAATAAACTCAGAGAACAAGTCAACTGTGATTAACTCTCTCCAGCCCACTTCAACTCACAATAGCAGCCACTTCTAGTTCTCCATTAAAATCTGCTTTCAGCCCTCTCTGCTATATCCTCTTTCAGTGTTAGCTGAAGGTCCATCACCTGTGCCCACTGCTGCGCCATGTGAGAGGCACTGATCACTCCTGGTGGGTCCTTTTACTGGTGATCTTGCCTCTCTTGGCTCTAACCTGTAATCTGCCTGTGTTTCTCACTTCCTTCTCCTGAAGGGAACAGAAGATCTCTCTACCACCCCAGAGTAAGTTAAGACAGCTGAGCCTGTGCTGCCAAATTTGATGGTATTTTTATCATTAGCTTTGAAGTCTTTACATTATTTAACCATTACAATTGAACTGAAGAGAGTTTATTTATACAACTGCACAGTCCCAAATTTTCTGTTCCTTTTAGCTCAAGGCCCATAAAACCTATGTTAATCACCAGGAGCAGGAAGAAAGCAGCTTGCAGAAGATGGCTTCCCAAGACATAAAGCAGAAGTTATCCGTGTCATTGCTGTCCACGGCACTCCTCCTAAGTGCAGGATTTGTGTATTTCTCGCAGCACAGCTGCAAATATCCCAGGCTAGGGAAGGCAGAGGATGTCTCCAGCCAGTGTCAGTGGAGGACTAGCAGACTGAGAATTATCTGTTTGGAAGCCAGAAGAATTAACTGCTGTCCTTGGTGAGAGCGTGGGGAAAGGGGAGACGTGCTCTGTGCTGCCCTGGCAGTTGCACTTTGCACCACCTCTGTTTCATGTTGTGGGATGTGACTGGGAGACTGGCTCTTAAATGTTCAGAGAGATCTGCCAGAGGAGAGATTGGTTTTACAGTGCTAGAAAGATCAAAGTTATTTCTCCTTTGTCCCCCTCCCCATTCCTATGGAGTTGAATTTCATTTCTTGTTTCAGGCAAACAAGACTCACGTGGTCACCGTATGTGCAGAAGTGTGTCTCTGTGCCAGTCCTTCTCTAGGGCTGCTTAGTCCTTCTGTCCCCTCTGCAAGTTCTGAGCACACCATCTCAACCAATACTAGAGGCATCAACTGTGAGGCACAATATACAACGAATCAGGCTTCATGAACCCTTCTGCTCTCAGAATGATGGACTTCTCTTTGTTTTTGGGTGAATGGCAGACAGTACGTCATTCTTCCTGTGCTGTTTTCCATCACCTTGTTACACCCACTCCATTGGCTTTCAAATTCTGAGCACAACTACCAAGCCAAGCAGGGGAGTTTTCTTTAAAGGAAAAATGCACATGGAAGTAGGAAGAAGAACAGTAAGATTCCCTCTGAAGAACAGGAAACTTCCCTGGGATGCACAGAGAGCGGTCAGAAGCAGCAGTGCCGAGCAGGTCACGGCGGGTGTTGCCGACACAGCTGCAGTCACCGGTAAAGCAGAGCAATGGGGCAGCTGGCAGTGCTGGCTAACGCTCCACCAGCTCCCCTAAGGAACTTTGAAAACTCCAAGCCAACTTCCCAAAGGAAACTTCAGTTGTATCATTCACATTGCTACTCAGTCTCCTGTTCCACCACCGAGCCTTGGAGAGCTCCAGAATTAATCCTGCCTGTATTCCCAATTTTGTCTCATATTTCTTATTCTGATTCAGCCACTCCCCTTGTCCCTGTGCCGGCATCACTGGCTAGAAAAGTCAAAATCCAGCCACAAATATTTCCCTGTTCTTTTCCCCTCCCAGCTCTAGACACAGGTTAGGAAGCAGGCCTGATTCTGGCGTTGACCTCGCTGCAGTAAATCCGAGTAAACTTCTGTCACCACTGCCTCTTAGGGAGGGAACTGGGATTCACACCGGGATTATGTAGAACAAAAGCTGACCTGTTGGAGTGTAGTGTAGGGGAGAGAGACCTGGGGGTCCTGGTGGCCAGCAGGATGACCATGAGCCAGCACTGTGCCCTCGTGGCCAAGAAGGCCAATGGCATCCTGGGGTGTATCAGA
>WKFP01014045.1:172887-202521 GCA_011057875.1 Pterocles orientalis
GGATGCTATTTTATGACTGTATACCATAAAAACTTCTGAATATTTACCTTACTTCAGGGTTAGTCCAGTTTATCAGACAATACCCACTCACAACCGGAACAGAGTTTAAAATAAACTTTTAACATGTAATTTACTGACTTGAGAGGCTCACACATATCTCATCGCTCTTTGTAACCAGAAAAAAAAATGCTCTATTTTTAAAGATAAAACACAATAGTTTTTCGGTATTAGGGCACAGTTTATCAAATTCTGTGGACCCAGTTGTCAGCTGATGTAGATCATTGCAGCTCCACTGATGTCAATGAAGCTATATTAAAATCCTTCAGATGACTGTATCACATCTATTTTTAATGTATTCATTTAGTAACATTTAATCGTAACACCTTAAGATAGCAACATGTCCTTAGTTTTGTTATTTTTTTAAGATTGCAATAGTAATACTACTTAGGGAAAATCAGAATAAATATTAACAGGACTGTTACTGTTTCATCCTGGTTTTGTATGAGCAGTATTACTTTCAATTTCTAAATAACTTTTGCCTAAACTAGAACTATTCTGGTTTGTCACACTTTTCTAATTTTTCCTCTCAGTCTTCCAGTGACAAAGTAATTCAATTAATTGAATGTTTAAATGCAGTTCAAACAAATGTTCAAAGCTACCTATTCACCATCTGATAGAGAAAAGCTGTCCGTTTATTATTTGTTATGGTGCAGGTAAATGAGTTTAACATTTATCTCCACTGCACAACAGTGACAAAGTTCACACATGAATCCACGAAATGGGAATAATGAGAAATACACTCCCTCTTGTAGTGCTTTAAGACACGTGTATGAAGGAAGTTCCTTTATGAACTTTTTTTTCTGCTTTTCAGAGAAGTGAGAGTCCTGGTTTTCAGTTTTTTCTTAAAAGCTATAATTCACTAATATTAGAAAAAAAAAATATTTTCCCAAAGACAGTTTAGTTCCTGGAAAGATCCCTCTTTCCAGGCTGGGCTGCACCCACCTCCGCACGGCACACAAACTGCTCTCCTCAACCACCACACCCTCAACAGCTTCCTACTGCGGTCTCCCCTCCTGCTTCCAGCTTTCATTCACTCTTTGTTTCCAGCTCTTCTGACTTTCTCTTAGGTAAAATTCCCACAAGGCTTTATTCAGAAGAGACAGCAATTTTTGTCTGCCTTCAAGAAAACTTTTCCCAAAGCGAGATGGATCCCTAGGTGGACAGGACGCGCAGACGATCACCATGTGCCTCAGGATGTGCTGAGCATGTCTTTGTCTTCTACATGAATAGGTACATATGAACTGATCTACTTACAGAGGAAAATGTCAGTAAAACTTTCTCAGCTCAGTGATACAATAACTTCCCACTGCTAATAACAATCACAGAGTGCCTAATTAAACTGCGCCCCTCCCCAGGAGGTCAAGATATAAAACAGTTGCAAAATGACCACAGAGTTGCATAAAGAAATCCGTGGCAGAGCATCGAACACAACGCCCAGAGACACCCCCACGTGCAGAAAGCCCCGAAATGGCAGTGTCAGAACCCTGTGGTGGTTCCTTAGAGAAACAGCTGGCAGGCCGGGTTAGCCACGGGCTCCCACCAGGCAGAATAACTGCTCTGGGGTGACTGAGAGGCAGCTGGGGAAACGGGAGCAAGAGACCAACGAGATGCAGTAAATTAGATTTACCGAAGACACGCAGTAACACAGGGATAGGAACACAGTCCTGAACATGCTGGTTTTGCACACACTGTTCATTCAAAGGTTTCTGCACATCCAGGGTCAAAAGTTCTCATGCGCTCATCTAACTCATGATACATCTGACAGCTCCAAGTCTAGTGTTGGTGTTCTGCATCACGTTCAAATCAAACTTCCTTCCCAGTTCACTGCAAACACAATGTTTTGTTCTATGTGAAGGAATGACCATCTATATATCTACAGCAGATAAGAGTCTCAAAAATGATTTCCTTTTCTGTCTGAATTTTCCCTAGATACCATTATTATTGTGATTATGATTACAATTGTTATCTTAAGCCAGGGAACCTTCCTCCTACTTTAAAGTCACCATAGAACTGCCTCTGTTGCTACTTCAGGAGAGTGCCTTTGTGTAACGGTACTGTATGCCAGCATAGTTGCACTCCTCTCCTGACCAAAAAAATTGTCTAACAAGACAATGAAAAAAGAAGAAAAGTTTTCTTCACTTGGTATAGCTGCAGCTCCACGAGGGAGTCTGCAATGTCATTCCCAGGGGTCTGAACGCTGCCTCCTCTGAGCCAACAGAGATCCTGCAGCACAAACCAGGCTTCAGCCAGGACTGTGTTCATAGCGAAGAAAATTTTCTCAGCCTGGTTTATTTATTATTAACTCCTTATAACAAACTAATACAGCTGACTAATCTTCAGTAAACATTACAAATGCACTTTTGATCTCCGTACAAATTCCTGTCTCTCTGCTGTTTTCTCTTGCTAATAATTTTTCATGCTGTTGCTGCTTCTTGCCTCTGTTCCCAAGCCCTCTTTTACACCCTGTTTTGTTGCTTTATAAGACCTAGCCATCTTTCCCAAGACCCAATCAATTTTCACATCAGCTACACTAATTGGCAACAGACTTGACACATTTCTTGATTACAAGCTAAAACGTTTAGAACAAAGCTCTAAACTTTTAAAGAAGAAAAGGAAAAATGTGGTAAAGAAAATGTCCTCAATTAAATACTCTTCAAATGGAATTCTCTGGGAAGCAAAAGAGGGAAATCAAATTGTGAAAGACCACCCTGTTGTACTCTTGTTTAAGCCCCCAGAGGTTCTATTTAAGAAGCTCTGTGTTCTGGACTATAGTCACAAAAGTACTTAAAGCTTTTAAAGATATATAATATTTGTTCCATTGCCACATCCATAGTTTCTGTCTTCAAATAACTTTAAAACAGTACATCATTAGTTCTGTTGTTAAAGATGCTAGCATTTAAATATGTTTTAATAAGTTATGATAAAATCTGTACCACACAAGGTAGACGTAATTGTTGATTTGTAGGTGTTAGGAGAGAAAGATAGTGTAAAGAATCACAGTTTTTAAAATCTGGTATTTCATATACAGACTATAAATTTATCATAGTGCCTCATATTGATGCAATAGCATAAATGAAGGCTAGCTTTTTCTTGTAGTTGATAAAGATCATCTTGCTTTGGGCATGGTATCTAGATAGGCTGTGATTTCTTATTTTATTATCAAATTATCCAAATCTAACAAAAATTTTGTATTGTATTATAACATAAAGTAAAACCAGACTGAAAACAAAAAACTTAGCTTTGAAAGTTGAGTTCAGCCAGTTTACATGCATGCTCTTCAGATTTTTCTTCAATAGTTTCCTTCTCAAAAATTTTCAGGTTTTTTTCAGATTAGCAATAAACCTGGTGCGGTTTGCGTTGTCTTGTTTTGTTGGGGAAGGTGGTGGTGGTAGCAGTAATGGAGGGGGTAGAGTGCAGACAACAAAAACATCACCAGGAAAAAAAACCCGATGAACTCATCCGCCTAGAAAATCTTTTTTTTGGCCAGTTTTACGTCAGGTTTCTTCGAGCTGTAAATGAGTCCAAATCCTGTCTATTACCTCATATTCTCACCTGAAAATTCAGACGAAATAGTACGCACTTGTGGACATCCCAGTAGCTAGCACAAGCTCCTAGCTGTGCGACCCTCCTCCAGTTACATTCCTATACACATTGCAGGACTATATACATTTGATCTATTCTCAAATGAAGAAGTTAATTCTTCACTTAAATTCTAATTTAAAAATTATTCATGCACCTTAAGGAAACATTCATGTTAATCTATTTGCAAGGCTGGAGTCACTGTTCAGATAAACAGATAAAATTACAACCTGCTTGCTAGTTTATTTAAGTATTTTCCAATAGAGGAAGAAAGCAGCCAGAGGCAATCAGACGGGAATAGACTGAAGTAATATTGGGTACGGGTATGCTGTATATGTCAGTCTGACTTTTCATTGCAGTGGCAGTACAGTAAAGGCGTTTACTTTTAACAGGAATTTTCATATGCACAAGGTAAGGACTTTGCAGATAGATGGGAGCTGTGTGGTAGAAGGCCTGGAGGTTTTTATTGCAGCAGCAAGGCATTTAGCAGTGTCAACTAAAGAGAGGAGGTAAAAGGAAGCAACACTTCTGACTCCAGGCCTTACAGCACAGAGAGCCATCTCCTGAACTGCAACCACGGAAAGTCAAGATGTTCCTTAGAAGAAAATAGTCTTCAGCACAATATGCAAACAAAATTGTAAGGTTTCTCCTTTAAGAGAACTTGCTGCCTGGAAGACCTACATCAATACAGATATACTGGACCATTACAAAAATTTCGTTAATTTTTTTTTTTAACTGGAAGATGCCACACATGCACAAGGATTAGAAACATGTTCTAAAGTATGTGAACAAAGAAGTCAACATGCAGTGAGCAAATAAGTTGAAATAACATGCAGAAAGGGGCTTAGTTAACACATCACCATCCTGCTCTTTTAATTGTCTCAGTCCCCAAAAACTGTCCTCAGTACTGCAGGAATTACAGTGGCAGTTTAGCTAATGCCGAAAGGACCCTCTTAGCAAGATTTCCTGAAGTAATGTAGAAATAAATATAGTAAAGAGGAAGCTTGTTAGGCTTCAGCATTAAATTTAGAAAAGAAAGGCTACAATTCTAACAGATCCTACATTAGGAAAGGTAGGATATGTTCATGAATTCTATCTGGCAATTACAGAGTGGGTTTTTCAAGAATACAGTGGAATATATCGAAAAACAGATACTTCTCCAGTGATATGCTTCCTTGCACAGCTTTCCACCCTAACTTAAACCCCGATATGTTCCTCTGTGCCTCATGAAACAGATACGGATGACAGTATATAGATCTGGACACAAAGTAGTTATCTGTTTCCCATAGATGCAGCAGAAAAGCAAGAGTTCAAGGTCAACAAAAGGGCAACAGAGAGACCAGTTCACTGTTCAAACATGCATTCTCTGGGCAGAATTATTCTGATTCTCAAGATGAATAGTTACATATCCCTGAAGAGTGCAAGGGATATAACAATATAGCCACGTTGACTTTTATGATGAGGAGCCTGCCTGTTGAGTTCAGAGCAGATGGTTTATGTGTTCAAAGGGACATGTTCCCGTTGTTCACACCTCTGGCAGAGAGACAGCTTGCTACAGCTCTAGCTTGCTAGGAATTTGATTTGATGGAGTACCTTCAGTTTTCTTTTAATAGTCTGCTCGCTCAAAGATAAAAGGGTGGCATGGAGAAAAGAGAGGCTGTTATTGTTATTTACTATTTCAATTGTCATCATATTTGGAGGTACTTAAGAGCATATCTCATACCTTATTCAGAGGTGCAAACAACAAAACAAAAAGGAACTTTTCCCCAAAGGATCCAAATTCAAGTACAATTCATGCACCTCCTGTACACCTCAAAATGTCTTTTCCTTTTCAAGCATTTTAATACACGCTTCATGTTCTTCCATCAAGAAGGAACCTTTGAGGCAGAAACATAGAAATGTATGCCACAGTGGTATTCTGCGGTGAACATGAGTTACTAGCAGGTCTCACAATCATCAGATCCAGTTGGTCCCAGGACACATCATGGCATGAAAGCTGGCAATGTTAAGGAAAAACAACTGTAAAAAGAGTTGCAAGTCCCTTAAAAAAAGTAATTTATTAATAAAATCTAACTTTTCCATTTATTTTAGAATCCTAATTTTTTTCAGTGAGAAGAAGCCAAAGAAGCTTTTGAATTCTAATCAGAGATGCTTGCTCCAGGTTCTTTTGCTCTTTTTTTCTATCTTTTACCGTATAAAAATATACAAAAAGGAATAGTAGCCACATACATCTCATACCTGCATCTGAGTGTAAATAAGAAGTCCATCATTTGGATGCAATTCTAAATTTCCCAGGTCTGCAAAATTGAACTAGTAACCTCATGAGACAGCCTGGTTTTGGGAAATTGCCAATCCAGCAGAAATCATGTAGTACTGTGTGACTAGCCAGTTTTACAGTGTTCTGGTTTTGGGCTGTCGAGTTTGTTGTTTTTTTTTTTCCTCTGCTTATACATCACAGGGAATGTAGGAGTTCAAAAATGGAAAAAAAAAATTAAAAGGCAAGGAAATTGAACACTTTTTTTCAACCTCAGACATTGGTTCACATTAGGTTTGAATTGGCGCATGAGAACATGAGTGTAAACTTATTTTATCCAAGCCTTTGAACTTTATTTTACATAAGAATGAAAGATGTTTGAAACAGACATTATCAATGTGGTTTTTTCTTCATATCTGCTCAGACTGTTAATCAGAAACCATTTCCTCAGGATTCTCTAGCTCTTGCTACAGTGAGAACTCAGTCATGAGGATTTTTTCCTTGTCAACTTCATAAGATATCCTAAAGGACTCAGTTTTGGCTTGGGTTTATTCGAACTGCATTGAGCAGAAGAATTCTTACCACTTGCTACTCAGATGTACACCAATGTTGGACACCACAGAAGACTATCACTAATCCATGAATTTAAAACACTGGGGTTTTTATAAATTCCTTTAAAAGTGGTACAAATTAACTGACATCTTCTCAGGTTTCTACTTTTTAGAACCTCCATACATATAAATCTATAACAGAACTAGAATTACGGGCTTTTGTTAGAGTTATACCACATAGTTGATGGAAACCTGGAGAGACATTGTAATTTGCCAGAAAATTCTTCAATACTTTTCCATTTTGATATCAAGCAAATGGTACTAATCCTTCCAGTACAGCTCTGTTCACATATATCAGACAGCATTCAAACAGTACTTCAAGGAATATGCAAATATACTCTAGTAAGAAAAGAGGTTTCCTTATGGTGTTATAGCCTGAACTAGGAAAGATGAAGGAGAAAGAGTGACCTCTCCTGGCAAAATGGAAAATCTATAGCTCTTTTCTATCAGATACAAAAGGCGCTGTTAGGAAGGAATGAACTGTATTTGAAAAAGTTAAATTTCCAAATGTAAACATTGTTCATCTCATAAGAAAATTCAAATCCTCATCTGATTTTAGGAGCTCATAACAATGAGATTATAATGCAGTTTGGTAAAGTTTAATGAGCATAATTATTATTTAAAAAGCAGCTAACATGTCCTGAAAAAGCTTTCTGATGGGTTTGTGTGATCATTTGGCCTAATCATTTTTGCCCATCAAATAAAAAACATGCAGCTTGTGAAATGTCAGATATAATTAGAACAAATAAAGCTGTAGCATGAACCTCCAAAAAGCCTCCCATACCCACTGGCAAGAATTCTTTTCTTAGGAGCCATTTACAAAGCTGCAGGGGCAGGCAGGTAGGAAAGGTGGTGCACAGTTAATAGAGAAAGCTCTGAAGTCAAACAAAAGTGCTTGAGAGATAACAGACAGGTAATAATGCCCTGCGCTTTGTCGAGGTTATTCATTTAGAGATGTTATCAAAGTGCCTTAATTTCCCTGGGATTCTGTGATAAAACAGGGCCACATACAATAAGATGTTCGTATTTCTCTTATTGGCTTCCATGGAGCGAAACATCTGGCTTCTCTACTAACTGAAGTAATGATTTACATGGAGCCAATTAAAGGTATAGAATATATCTATGCAATACAGGGTATTGAACTCACTGTTTGAGTCATTCAGGCTTGCTCAGTGCCTACAGGAGTCAGTTTGACACACTTCATTGCTCTCTTCAATAAGGTTGAAGACAGCGTCCCTTGTCTTTTATGCAGACATTATTTGTTCACCTGAACCACCACCTACCTGGTGTTACTTTTGACTGACATATTACTAAGCTTGTATTCCTGGCACGCAGCCAGTACTTGTGAGCGCACAGAAAGGCCATGTTCAAGAAATAAACATTGCTCTCGTGTAACTATGTTTTTAACATGCAGGAGGAACACCTGGGAATTCAGATTGAATATCCAAGGTATTTTCAGCTGAGCCAAACTCAAGAAAGGGTTTTTCACCTAGCTCCTATGATGACAAAGAAGTGCTGGATCTACACAAGAAAATAACATACATGAGGTTCAATCACAGAATTTTCCACTGAAAACCAGGTTCTAACAGCTAGACAACAGTGTAACAGAGAATTTAACAGTGGAAGAAGCTGTAGACCTCAGATTTGAAGCTTTGCCATCAAAAATTACAGCACTACAGATAGAAGCAGCTGTTTCACTCAGTTCAAGAAACTCCTTTTTCTTTCTTCTACTACATGTATGTGTGCAAACATACACGCAAATATATTATTAGAGAGACATGGTAACGTAACTTTCAAAGAATGCGTGATTGCACTTCAACCTCCATCATTTCAATCAGCTCCTTACAAATCCTGTTTTCTTCTACAAGAAGTGCCTTTCACACTTATTCCACTGAGTTTTTATTTCTACAAGAACCCCTCAGTATTCAGGGGAAAATTACTGCCTTTAGGTTTGTCAGCAGGTTCAGAAATCTTTTTTCTGGTACCTCCCGTCAGACTAATGATGAGCACACTGCAGCACCCACCTTGCACTGTTCTGCAGAATTTCAGCTGTTCAGAAATTGAACTAATGCCTGGGATCCCACGATAGAACAACCAATATGATCTGAAAGCTATTCAGGACAATCTCTTGAAACTCTTCAAGAACACCACCAGAAAAAAGTTACCATTCTGGGTAGACAGGAAGTCACAGAATTTTGCTAAAAGACCAAAGAAAGAAAATCAGACTGTTTAAAACACCAAAGGATGCACTCAGATTCCTGTCACTATGTTTTCCCACAAATAAATCTTGCTGTCAAAGTTATCTCCGGGGCCAGCAAACCAACCCCTGGTTCTTAACAAAAATGGGGAAGGGGGATCCAAAGAAAAGGGATACAAAGATACAAATTTGCATTAGAGAAAAAAAATATTCAACACTTCCTACTAAAAAATATTGTGAAACAAAATGTGTAATGTTGCCAGAAATCTTTCCAACCCTGTCCTGTCGCACCATAAAACTCTCAGTTTAGATCACAAACTGACTTCACAGAACTTCAAAGTTCCCATTGGAAAAACTCCCTTAACGCAAATTATTTCAGTATTCTCTGCCTGGAGCTAAGAAAGCTGGCATTCCAAACAACACAACAGTTCAAGTAGCAAACACTCGCAGATGACATCTAGTTGAGGTATGGGCAGTCACCAAGAAGTAATCAGTTTCTGTGCTCACAGCAAAGCCAACCCTGCCCTGCGGCCTATGGAAACTCAGGCTGGACCTACACCAAGCAACACAACATGGGGTGCAAGCTCTGAACAAGACAGTTACTGCACTGTATGCCCTTACGCCGTGTGACGCGGAGTCAGTACGTGTCTTCAAAGTCACGTCACTGCAAATGCAACAGTCAGGTAACTGTGTGGTATACACCTGAGACTGCAGAGTCTTCAGTCTGCAACTGCACCCTAAGCCAGCTGCAAAACTTCACCGTATTCTTCAGAGCTGCTAGAGGTTAAAAATGAATACACCATGCAACCTAAAGGATATGGACACAGTAATCAACATTCATTCAAAAATTAATTTTAAAATAATATAAACAAGCCATAGCTGAGAAGAAGTACATAAAATCAATCCATATCAACGTAAAATTAAGTTAATGTTCCCATGTTATTCTTGCCATTCTATATTGAAGATTTGGAAAGAAACATTCAGGAGTTAAGTCAACTGTTATTTAGCAATTGTGTGACTGCGTAGGAGATAGATTTCTCATTAGCTCCAAATAAATACTTCTTCCATATAACTATGCCAGTCAACGTTCACATTAAAAAGTTGCTGTAGGGAATGATCTGAATGAGCGGATCCACCTTGCAGAATACCCTACCATTTGAGTCCATGTCAGAGGGAAGCAGCTGCTCTTCCAAAACAGCTAAAACTATGCTCTGGCACTGCTGTTTTTTCCAAATATTTCTGTGATTTTTGCCTACTTTTGATCCCAGCGATGGAATATTTACTACAACAGCGATGGAAGCTGTTGTAGTAAATTTCAGCATTCCCTTGTTTGTCTTTTAAACTGTGGAATCTTTAAAATACACACACATACTTCTCAATAAGATCTTTCAAAGCAAGCCTTTTTGTTTGTTTGGGGGATTGTTTTAATCCCAGCAAGGAATAAAAGAGTCAACAGATTTTTAGTAGGTTTTATCAAAGTAAGAATGAAAAGGTTAGAGAATTATCTGTGAAATATTGTAATTCACTTCTGAGATGATTACAAAAAAAATTGCCAGGTATCAAGGTAATTTCAGATTCCCTAAATATATACAGATGGTTGTATTTGAGCTACTGCACTTTAAATTTCCAGGAAAACTACCTCTGTTTGCCCCAACTGCTGCTCTGCTCACAGAATATATTAGATACCAGATGTCAGATACCTCTTTATTTAATAAAATGACACAGACACTCAAATCCAGCAAAGTTCTGCACTTAATGGCCACTTGAGGTATCCAGTGCTTTACACAAAGTGAGCAGGTTTATATGATTAAGGTGATTCCAAGTAAAAACAGTCTCTGCAATTTCAAAAATGTACTTTTCACTTTACAGCCAAGAGAAGGCCATTATATCAACAGTCATCTCAGTCCCTACAGCAATTGAGAACAAAGAAAGGTAGACTTTCATCATATCCTTATATTGGGCTACAAATGAGGTATAAAAGACAGAACTAGAGCCACACTTCCCCAGGTATCACATTTGGAGGGGCCCCATAGTACACTGCAGCTGGGAAAGGAAAAACCATCACCTGAAAAGAAACGTGGAGTGCAGAGCTACACTTTCGTGCCAACGCAAGGAGCATATTCAAAGGTGTGAAAATGCCACAAACTTTGGGGTAATGTTCAGACTTATGACCCTGATGCTAGAGGGACATTTTCAAAGAGATGTGTTAAAACAAGAAGACAGTAGTCTTCAGACATCAGGCAATTACCTAGTTTGGTAAGAAACTCTTCTCCACTGCAGTACTTCTTCACAAAATTTCGCTAAGAACACAAAGCAGATACGCAGACCACAGTTGAGATGAGGACATCTGACTGCATCAACTGCTGAGAGGAACAGTAATACCACAATTAGGTTTAAACAACATCAAGAAAATCGGGTCATCTGCCATGACTGACTTCCTCTCTTGATCTTCCACACAATTAGAAGGGAGCTAAGTTCAAAATACACTTTGTCTCAAAATATTAATCTATTTCATTAACACAACACCCTGTGAATGGATACATTTCTTTGAGGAGAAAGACGGTTAAAATTCAGCTTTTCTTTGTCTCCTCTAAGAGCAGGGTATCATGGACCAGGCAGAGCAGCTCCAGCCTTTGTGCATTTGTCTGCATAGGTAGACCAGGCAATTCATACAAGACCCACTTCTAATGAGTGGTGCATTCTGGTGCCTTCCATCAATGTTAACGCACACCAGCCCCTGGAAAAGGTAGATCACGTCCTACTGCAGTATATACCTTCTCTTTCTCATCCCTAAGGCAAGAATACCAATGTTCGGTGGGTGGTAAGTGGCTAAATTCATTAGTGGTTACAAAATATGTTGTGATCCTCAACTGGAAAGTTCTGTGTAACTGCAAAATAATGTATTATTTACTTTGGCAATAATACTTCCATTTTTAAGCTGGCAGTGAGTAATTGGCAATTGCCTGCCAAAGACGGACAGCCAAGAATAATAGTCACCAATGCCAAAAGAAAACTAGAGCAGAATAACTGATTATTTAATCACAGTGACTATTTTCATTTAATGGATCAAATATTTAAATAAAGTATATGATGGAAGAGAGACAAACTTGAAAACATCCATGATACAAGCTTTGATAGTAGTGATAGCTGTGAGGATTTACAAGTATTCTACTGTATTTGCTGAGCTGCAATTCTATTAATTTTGCCCCATGCATGTTTACCACCCCACTGCACTGTGGCACATGCTTTCCAAAAAAGGTCAGCAACTGCACAAAATGGAGGATGCATAGCGTTTTCCCCAGCCCAGATTCTCAGCTTAGTTTAGGCTGATGAAACATTCAGTCACTTCATTTTAACGGTCATGAATTTATGTTTAAATCATTTGTTTGTCATGATTTTTCTTTTATAAGGAATCACCTTAGAGACTGAAATAATTCATTTGTACCTTGAATTGCTATGAAAGATTAACGCTGTTAAGAAGAAAAAAAGTTCAAAAGATAGACTAGTTTAGAACTGTCTGCTTAAGATTATTCAGAAATCCAATCAGTTACATTCTCTGCTCAGACTGAACCTGCACCAAGTTTCCCAATAACTTCCTAAGAAGGTTTTATTTAATCAAGAACAAGTTCCATGGAGCCCCAAAGGTCACAGTTGAGAAGGATTACCTGACCTAGGCTTTGTATAAAGCAGATGGCTCTGCTTTATGGCAATTAGTAAGCAGGAACTGTGGTATCTGGTTATATCTTCTGATTCTCTGTTTATATGAAGTTATGTGAAACTGGAACCTCTTTGAAACCACACTGTGTGGAAACCATTTAAGACTATTTCATTTCTAATTATAGGCTTGATAAAGCCATTTTCATGCAAGACTAGGATCAATGAAGACTGTCAAACTTCCAAATGTCCATCCATTGGTAAGTGGTCTGATCATTTCAAAGGCTATCACTAAGATAACCTTGACATGGAGAATGGGAAGTCTCACTTGAAAGAAAATGTAAATCTTAGCTACAAAGTTTAAGTCAGTCTCAGTGTTCATCTGGAACCGTCTTCAATGTAGCTTCAGAGCAGCAGCAGTAGATCTTAACTGATGCTCTTTACTTTAAAGTTGCATCTTTATTACCAAAAACAGAGTTTGAAAATATTCTTTTCCTCTACCCTTACATTTCCCATTCATCCACAAATACATACACTTCCCGTCATGTATCGGGATAACTGAAATGGGAAACTAAATTGGATTTTTAAGGTAACTCTTGCTGGGTTCTCACACAGACGCAAGGTGGGCTGGTTTGTGAGAGCAGTTACATACAGAAGGTGACTTTTTTTCCCCCAACTTTAACACCTTAAGGCACGTGTGTGTGGTCAGCTGTACACAGCCATATGTAGCACACGCCGGCTCTGCCACAACTGGCATAAGCCACATCTACTCCAAAGGAATGAAACCACACTGGAATGTCACTAGGCCTGAACTAACACTATGCAGACTTTGGGTGAGTTTCATTAGTTCAGGCTCAGAAGTAAAGTTAATAACTTTAAGCTATTTCACTTAGACATGTTAAAACACATATTGTATTATTTTGCAAAGAATAATCAATCTAAACGCTAAGATAAGATTTACACCCTATTAAAGCAAAATTTTCCTTAGTTTCAACTTTCCTATGCAGGACCAGAATACTCACAACTAATACGCAAGAATAAGTGATAGCTTGCTCATAGTTTGAATTTTTTCCAAGATATTTTCTTCATCTTCTCCTGAGCCAAATTTTTATTAGGTGAAGTTAATGGACCCCAAAATGAAGCCACCACAGTTAGTAACAAATACTTTATGGCAATTTCAGAAACAAGTAAGATACTACTAACTTCCCAGCATAGTTTATGCAGAAATGTGTATTTTTACTTTTTTTGTTTCAGTTCAACATTCTTGCTCAGTACCAGTTTTCTTTTACCTTAGTTGTTTTATTATCGGTAGGAACTACACACTGAGACTTCTGCATGTACAGAATTCCTTCTCTGTGCTCCTGAATTGACGCTAAATAAGATGCGACATCAAGCCTTCCACTGTTTCTCTTTCCATGTTGAATGCAGTCACAAAAAATGCACTCAAAGTAGAATAAGCTTTGAGGGAAACGTCAGCCAAAAGTCTCTCTTTATTGAGACTTCAGGCACCTCTCTTCATGCCTAAACTGTACATGCTAGTGGGTCGGGAAGCAAGTCATTACTCAAACAATACTATGACCATCAGTCAGTCACTCAAAATATATCCGTAAGTGCCACCTCCATAAGTACTCTTTTTGACACTTAAGGACAGTCCAAATCATTTTGATGAACATTAGGGAATTCATCTATGAAAACACATGGCAACTGAATCAACATCACTCTGTTATCTATGATAGAAAAAGTTAAAATCATCTCTGTAAATAAATCTTGAAGGAGTAGGAGAGGTCACTAAACAGAGAAGGGAAATTCCGGAAATAAAACGAACTATTTTTCCAAGCCTTCAGTCAGACAGATTTGAAAACTGTGATTTGTCCAATTAACACAGTTTATTTTTGTTATTCATTTTCATGCAGTTCTGCGTTCTGGCAAGTACCATCAAACCATGTGACAAAATACCTTGAAAAGGTTGTATACCCTTCTTGACTGGGAACAAGACCTAAAAGAAAGTTCTCAGAGAAGCTTCCTCTCTTGAGATTTTTCTACCTAGCTCCGTAATTTCATAACAAGATTTTTTCACTGTGTAAGAATTCAAATAGGCACAAGACTCTTAGTCGAGTCAAAGAAGATTCAGAAGATTTTCCAACTCTTTTGGTGCTTTTCCCAACCGAAGTTAACTGTTCTGAGTTTCCTCAAGTATTCATGTAATAGAAATGCAATAGCAATATTTCATGCTTTGCAAAAACAAATGCAGTTAGGGTTTAACAGACAATTCATGGTAAATGAACGGGAAACAGGGATCCAAGACAACAAAACAAATTAATTAGAAATTAAAGATAATATTAAATGAAAACTCTTGAAATATTCCAGGTTGGTTTTATGTCTTATTAAAAAATTAACAGCAAAGTGCTAGTTAGCGTCAGTGTAGGGAGGAGTGAATGAGAACTGATTCAGAGAAAAAGCCTCAAAATCACCGATACTTCTTCCCATATGAGTTTTCTCTTACCATCTCTTACCATAACACTCACTGAGCCCAAGTTTCTGTACACTTAATAATACCTGACAGGAATCATAGAATCACCAAGGTTGGAAAAGACCTAAAAGATCATCCAGTCCAACCGTTCACCTATTATCAATAGCTCCCACTAAACCATGTCCCTCAACACAACATCCAGTCTTTCCTTGAACACACCCAGGGTCGGTGACTCCACCACCTCCCTGGGCAGTCCATTCCAGTGCCTGACCACCCTTTCTGAGAAGACATAGCCTGAGGTGGCACAGGAGCAGACTGGGAGGAAAGCGAGTACTGCAACTCCACCCACACAAGCACATTTTAAAAGGCAGACAATATTTTCCACAATTCAATGAACCTATTAATTTTGGCGAGACGGAGAGTGACCATGGATAGAACGAGATACAGCCAGTTACCTCTCCTACATATACCAGTTCTGCACTTGAGGAGCGAGACGTGCTGTTAAGCATCTCCACAATAAGGATGCTTTGCCAAATTGTCTAGACCCAAAAGTAAAAAGGAATCAAAACTTGGAATTCCTCATTGGCCTTTGGGCAATTTAACAAGTCGCTGTGCACTTACTATTGACATGCTGGTTATCACCCATCCACTGTTAAACCAGTCTTCCCGGGAGTAAACCAATGCCCTATCAGGAACTCTACAGAATTTAAGAAACACTTATATACAGAGTTAGCTCAAATGTACAAAAGAACAGGGACAAAGAAAAGCCCGTAAAATGCCCATTAGCACAGAGTGCTTCCTCAGCACCACTATCACTTTGCCCCAGGCTTATTTCAAGTACAATGTCTTTAGCTGAGAGAGAGTAGGGAAAAAAATGCAAGGACATCATTGATCTGACAACACTCCTGCTACTCACTTAAGTTTCTTTCCATTCCATCAGCAGAATCTGCACCAGTTCTCCTTCATGGCTTTATCCTTTGCCTTTCTAAAGCCAGGCTCCCTTGTGCTCTGCCTACAGCATTAACACCAGTCACACAGGGCAGTCACAAAGATGACAGGGATGCAGGCTCACAAACACTGATTGATGATGCACTTCCTAAGAAAGCAGAAGCGAGTAATAAAGATGACCTTAAGACATGATTTATGTGTGTTTGGCAATTCAGACACACTCATACTGCAGACTAGCTAGAGGCAGAGGCAGGAAGAGTGGATATTGTTGATGCACTGGAAAAAGTCTTGCTCATAGCACAGAACTGGTTGGTCAGCCCAAGTCAGAGAGAGTAGAACATGGAATAAGTGCAGCAGCAGAACTAGGTGAAGAAATACATTTAATTTTATTTTGTGCTTGCTAAAAATAACTCGAAAAAAATCAATAAACAAAAGCAAAATCATTCGGCATCAAAAAATAGTGCTTCTGAGGAATTTTTAAGGAAAGGAACTTTGGAAACATGGGATTAAAACAATAACATGACTCTGACCTCACCAAACGAGATAGAAGAGGCCAAAGTCTTTCTTTTTCTTCCCTAAAGGGAGGAGGAACCTGAACCTGGAGCTCACACAGATATAGGCAAATTGGGTAACTCTCCAAAGACTCAGGTATGGAAATACTGGGATATCATCTGTCACTCCTTGATTTGGGGATGGTATCTATAGGCTCTATGAAGCACAGCCTGAAAAACAAAGAAGTTCCATTGCTGTTTTCCTGTTTGGTTTTCTATGAAAAATCATTTATGAATCTGATAAAGAGTTCCAGTTGCTTTGAACCTTGGAGGTTTTTTTTAGTAACCAAAGCCATGGAAAACATGCCACCTTTTTACACCGGACTTGCCATCTGGTCAAGTGCTGAAACAAGTTTTCCAATTTATTTGTTCCCATTGTGAATATACTTGTTTGTTCACTTTTCATGGCCATTGTAGCAAGGAAAGTTCCCCAGCAGCAATGAAATTTTTAAAGATTAATCAATATTGGACAATACTTACACATAGCTATGTCGGTTACACAATCAAAAGAGCCTGAACCTTAGAAATGGCAAACACCTGCTGTTCACAACTGAGCTACTGATTTTGTGAACAGAACTATTTACCAAGAACTGTTTGGCAAATAATGACTAAACCAGACAAACCTGCAAGTCTCATAAATGCTCCATGGAAAAGGAACTGTGAAACGTATTGCTGAATTATGGGTGTGGTGTGAGTACTGCTGTAGTACACTACATAACATGAGAAATCAGGCATGAAAACATATTTACAAATGTTGCAAATAACCATCAAAAACTGACAGAATTACTAAGTTTGACTGAATCTTTCTATGTTGTGCTTTGTAGAATAGCCATGGGAACTTCTCTAGGAGATGCTGTTTCTTGTGAAACAACCATAGAAACTGTACTTATATTGTTAATTGTTTGAATCTTCAACCATAGAAACTGTACCAGGATCTTATATTGTTTTTCTCCATGTAACTGAAGAAACCATCACGGACACCAGTCATGCTGCTAAGGGACCCCTGTACCCTTCCCATCTTGAATTTAATATCAAAGATGCCAATCAGTAGAGCTAAGTAGAATTGACCAATGATCGTTTTAGGATAAGAATATTGATAAGGTTATCTAACCAGAAACACCAATCATTTTAAAGGTTAAATTAAGAAGCAAGCACTTCATGCATATCTATGTTAAAGAACTGATGTAATGATGACTTGGCTGAAAAAGTGTATAAAAGCAAAGGAATTTTGATGCAAAGGTGGACATGTTTGGTTGGAGCTACCTCCATGTCCCGAGCGCTGAATACAGAAGTGTCTACTTATCTGCTTTGGGTAGATGCATGTTTATTCTTTGGCTAATACCAACACTAATTATTTTTGCTCATTTACAACATGTTCTTTGCTCTTCATCAGTCTGGGGTTTAAACTTACTCATCTCTTTTTTAGTTTGTTTTGTATCTCCAAACCAACAGGAATTATGATACAAAATTTTAAATTTAGCAAATAAGAGGCTACAGAGGACTCCTTTGTTGTATTTTTGAAATAAAATTTTAAAAAAGAAACCAAGAGAAAAAAAGGAAAAACTAAATTCCAGTAGAGGAACGAAGTCACTTTAGTCACTGCACTGATACAAGTCCTCATCTCCCCCCAACAGCAAATGAACTTGAATGGTATCTTTATCTAGTCCTCTTTGGATATAACAGATTTTTAGAGCACCCAAGAAGCCAGAAAACACTATCCATAGCAAGACCATCCACAGAAAAATGTGGGGCAAAACTGGCTCTGCTCATCATTCTGTCTACTTCAAAAACACGACTAATCCACCACAAAGGTTTGTGCAGAATTCTCAGCACAAGAGCTCCCTTCAGTGTCCAGCAGACAAAGCTCTATCCATTTCAACATCAGCAAAACATCCTATGGACACCTTCCACATGTGCAGAACAAAAGTCTGATGCCTTTATATGGAAATACAAAATGATCTGCATGTTGGATTTGTTTTTATATAACTGCTGGTTTACTGTGTGGTCCAATATGAAATCCTTATTCCTGTGAAATAACTGTTTTCTGATCTCTCTCCAGAAAGAAACCCAGAGAAATATTTTCATGGCCAGAATGAATTACCAAAAGATTTCATCATGCCTTCATTTATGCACATATGTAGGACAAAGGATTACTTAAATCAGCTCTTTCATTCATCTAAATTTTATTGTGCCCAACAGAAATGCTATTTTTCCTATCTGAAAGGAGTGTCACACAAACTGTTTAGTTTGGGCTTAATTGAAAAAACACAACCCATTTTTACTACATTTAAATACGACACACATGCCTCATCATCCCTTGCTCTTAATTTTTCAGTGTAGGAGATTTTAGCATTTCTCTGTTCTCAGCTGCATATGATCCAGCCAAAGCTAGTCAATCACAGCTCCTGATGTGGTCATATATCCCAAGGCACTGGCTTCTTATTCCGTTACACTCCGAGTGCTATTCCAAATAATGTATATTTTTGTCTATATTTTAACTGCATTTCTTCTTCCTTCACAACAATTTTTACCTGTGTAATCCCTTGGCTTTAGGTAGAGTTACTCCTGGGTTTAATTCTGACATAGAGAAGAATCAGGCATATCATCTTCACAATTAGCTGAAAGACTGTGTTAAAGCCCCTTGGGAATTGTTTTGATGAAAGTACAGTAAATGCATGACTTATTTTAGAGGAAGCATTGTGTTTGAAGGAAGCGCTGCTTTTTGAAGGAAGCAGTGTAACAGTATCTCATGAGAGCAGTTCTTATTAATTGCAAGTTTTGTATGGCTTGGATTTATTAAAGTTGTGAACTTACTGCCAGTTGCTGCCATATGTAGTCTATAATCTGTGAAACACAAGACTATATGCATTTCCCAAAGACCTTCCCTCTAATCATTTGCAAATTTAGCACAAAGTGATGCTTCCTAATCAGGACCAGCACCGTGGCCACTAGCAACGCCAGTATACAAACAAGCATAGGAGCATCTATCTATAAAAGTAGGAATACTAGTCAAAAAGATGTAGCGTGGTTTTTCAACTCTTTTGCACCCTCCATTCTTCTGGATTTCTGAAGGCAGTGTAGGTGTTCTGCTTGGACAGAAGCAGCCCTCTGTAACACAGCAGTCATTGCCAGAAATGAGGAACGCTCTAAGGAGCTCCTCAGAGGGAGCAGTAATAATGGCTCACATCACAACCACCACCATCCTGAGACACTCAGACAAAATGGCAGGAAATCAACACCTGCTGTGTTGCCATTCAGAAAACTCTTCATGAAGCAGAAGGTTACTGTGAAGGTGATGAGGTCATATTTCACCAATAGCACATTCATGGGTAGCACTAATCATAGGAAATGTCTCATTAATTTAAAAGATTCTCAGTGTTGACAGGCTGCTCTACAAAGCCCACAGAGCCTCACGGCTAGCTATAGGAATAAGATTTTCAATGAGAGAAGTTACACACAGAGAAAGCTACACCTTTCTCTTTAAGCAACATTCACTGTTTAGAATTGAATGCAAAGGAACAGAATGGAACAGACTATTTCAGTTGGAAAGGACTTACAACAATCTTCTAGTCCAACTGCTTGACCAATTTAGGGCTGATCGGAAGTTAAAGTATGTCATTAAGAGTGTTGTCCTAATGCCTGTTAAGCACTGAGAGGCTCAGGGCATCGACCATCTCTCTAGGACGCCTGTCGCAGCGTCTGACCACGTCTCAGTAAAGAAATGCTTCCTAATTGTCCAGTCTAAACCTCCCCTGGGGCAGATTTGAGCCATTACCATGCGTCCTATCACTGGACACCAGGCACAATTGCTTTCTACCATGTAGCTGGCTGTAACTATTCGATCTCAATTGTCTGAAGAATGCAAAATAAAGGACAGATCATTTTCATAAATTCTCTTTCCAACGTGAGGGATCACAAAGGTTAGTGATTCGGGTTGTGGCAACGTATGTGCAAAAAGCTCACGTCTGGCTCTGATGGAGTGCTCTACCAACAGCAGTCATGCAACAGTACCAGAAAAAACTAAAAAGAAGGGAATGGTTTCCTATCAGAGACCGCACACATCTCTGTGCAGCTTCCCTTTGATACTTCCCAATAGGTAACTTTCAACTTTTCTTCTCAAGGAGTTGTTGTATTTCTTCGTTCAATATGTGGCCTGACAGTGTCAACCAAAAGCCTGTAATTTTCCTTACCTTTCAGTTAAAAAGGTATAATTTGATTTTCTAAAGCTCACCTAATATTCTGTTAGCTATCATATATGAATCATTGTTAGATCTAAGTCAGTCTACCCCCCAATCCTTGCAGATATCAAATTTAACTGAAATGACTGAAGTTTAATGGATTGAATTTGAGCTGTTTCAATTAATTTGATTTTTTTTTTTTACATTTACAGTAATTTTTTGTTACAGTGCAGGGTTCTTAAAGGACTTGAACATTAGAATTAACATTTCATAGCAGCAGATGTAAAAAACACAGTGAATTAACTCTTCTCCTTCATAATAAAACAGCTCTCTCCCTGTTAAAAAAGTCTTAACAAAAGAGTTTTTATTATAGGACAACGAAAGAAAATGTAAATGAAATGTAGCACTTCAGGGTTTTCAGAGCATTTATGAGATCATGTAACCATTTCTGGCACGTGTGCTTCTGACAGCATTTCTCCTAAGTGTACTTCACCACTGTTTAGACAAGGTTACTTAATATGGTACCTGCCTAATGCTGTTCAGAAGGTTAAAGGCTTTATTCTATTAGCTTACATGACTCAGCTATGAAGTTCCTGAGAGCTTTCATGACCGAGTAGTAACCTCGCATTTGTTACAGGACCTACAGTCTACAATCTCAGAAATATTATTTCACCCCAGATTCTGGCCTCAATTAGAATTTTTGTAGACAAGGGGGTCTGTGCACAGGCTATGCATAAAACTCACAAATAGCACAAAACTCCTTTATTAAAACAAATATGGGAAAAAGTGTTCTCAGTAGATGGAAAACATTAACCTTTTAAAGGGAGCACTTTCTCAGCCCCCTGCATTGCAGCGTCCATTAAAGGAAAGCAATCCTTTTGTAAAGAAATCACCCAAATACTTAACAACAGGCCTTCTCAATCCCCAAAAATCAGAACACCACAAACATAACCAATGACAAATTCAATTAACACCATTTACGGTGAATAATTTTTTTAAAATAATACCTTTTTTTTTAACTTACTGCAAATAGATTCAATTTCTATTAATCCTGGAGAGACCTTTGCACTGCATGTTGGTAGCAGTGCCATTGCAAGAGCCAGGGAAAAGCCATCAAGAGTCCTAAGGGGGAGTGAAAAGTAAAACACAGCAAATCCTGCAGCCAGTGGAGCCCCACACCTGTATTGCAAACTCCCATGACCGTAAGCAGAAGGGGGCCAGCTATTCCAGGACAAAGCCCCAGAATGTAAATTGCATAGAATTCATACATCATTAATAGGTGCACATTGCACTGCAAAAGCAATGCACTACATGGGTGCAATATTTGCGATCAAGCTTCAAATCCTTTACTTACCCTGAACTGTTTCTGCCTCAATATATATAGCCTAACACATTCTCCACTACATCGGCTGATTTTTTTTATTCTGCATTATTATGAACTTACACTTTCACATCACGTAGCACAGCAAATTGATGCTTTTGTTTTACTAGGAGGTACGCGAAGAATTTCTGCATGAAGAGTAAATAATTGGCCCATATTTTCAAGATACATTTATAATATATATCCACAAGCACATATATTTTTTGGTGGGTCTGCAAAATTATAAAACAAAAAGCATTTTTCTTTGAAGGAAAAATGCATTTTCTTTGTAGTAAGCAAAAATACATATGCTGATCTAGTAATATCCTTAGGAAAAAAACTCCAGTTATTCCAAATATGCTTAATGTATGTCTAGAGGCACATGAAAAAGAGGCAAAAAAGTCTAGATTGCTCTGAACAAGGGTATGTTTGATCTGCATGTAATGGGAGTACTTTACAACCTTCACACCACTAGTTCATGTTGATGGACAGGAAGCTTAGACTTTGAGTTGGACCTGGAGGAATTTAGTTAACTAAATGCATCCCCTTGCCTCAGAGATGAAAGCCACTTCCTATACGACGTGATCTCTCTACGGCTTTCTTGCACTGCTGTCAGACATTTCAATATTACTGTGTGTCAGAAAAGCAACTTTTCATCTGTGGTACAGGCTAGAAAAAATTGTCAAACTTTTATAATATAATAAAACAAAAATTTTTAAAAGCACAACATAGGAACACACAGGTATACATTAAATGTCCAGCCTACTTTTCTAATAACCAGAGAAGGTGTTTTGACAAATATTCCAGACATGCGAATACCCTCCGTGCTCACAGGTCACTGAGGTTTTCATTGGTGTGCCTTCTGAAGGCCTCAGTTTGGACTGTGAACAGGATGCCTTGAGAGAGAGAGAAAAAAAAAAAAAAATCCAGAGTCCTGGCATTGACCTCACATAAGCTGTCTTTGTACCAATCACTGCTTTTGGTTAATTGTAATATTTTCCTTTGAGGTCTAGACAATTCTCACTCAGTAATATTGCACCAGCAATAGAAACTACAAGGGGCCTCAGTCTACCCTGCAGACTAGAAACAGCCTTTTCTCCATAAAGCTGAGGATCTTACAAGCCAAAAGGACTGAAATAAAACATCATTATATGGCACACTCTGGGCTCTGAATGCAAAAGGTCCGAGTTCTAGTCTTCTAGCTTTACTCACAAGACTACCCTCCTCTTCTCCATTTAGAAAGCCAGGCTTTCTTATTGGCACTTATGCCCTAAACACATACTGCCAATACTTAACAGTACTTTATAGGAACTGATTGGGAAAAAAATTATTTTATACATAATTCAAGCAGGTAAATTAGTTTCAGCAAACATTTTTTGCTAGAATTTACAGGCAAATAATTTTCTAGAAAAATCACAAACCACGCTTAAGCACACTGGACATATATCATAGTTAAATAGTATGCGTACAGCACTACTGTACACTCTTTGTACAATTATTGCTCTTTTTATGAAAGGAACAGCTCCAGGTTATCACTGACCAATTTTTCCTAATTTAGTAAAGAAGGAATGAATATGGCTAAGAACAGAAGATCAATCTGAAGTCTACAGCATTTTACACTAGTGTCAGCTATATATAGCTGTGGAAATAGCTACATGAGACCACCTGTCCTCGAACTATAGTTAGCACTATAATTATCCTGGTAGAGTAACAGAATGAAATTGTTGACTCATTCTAGTACTGCTCTGTTGACTCCAGGCTCCATAATATGACATAAACCTGGTCTGTCTTGGTGGTATTGCCTATCACAATGTGTTGCTGAACTGACTCTAACAGAGTGGCGCTTTTGTTGCTCCTGATGAAATGTTTTAGTGGAGATACTAAGAACAAGAGAACTCTCACTGAATTTCACGAGTTCCAAAAGCGTTTCTAAATACTTAATGTTATCTATAAATATCACAAAAAGTATTGCCAATAAAACAGTATTTCTGAAATACTTTCAAAACCATACTACTTCTCACACCATTTAGATATACAGCATTCCAGGCTCAAATACGTATGTATTTTATTATTCTTTCATATTCAGAAGTAAAAAAGTAAAGTTGTAAAAAGTTAATCAAATATATGACATTTGTTACTCATCATCACTTCACTGAGACTGTGCCTTTGGTGAAGGCAGAGGATAAGGTCCTACAGTAAAATGGAGAGGGATAGCAGTCTTTCAAGAAAATAATCCAGAGAATGTAAAAGAATTGCATGAAAAGGGGAGTGTTTCTCTTATAGACGTCCCTCTCTGGGGAGGGTTTTGCAGCCTTATGGACAGAGATTGCATTGTTTAGATAACTAGACCCAGCAGTCTTGTTCCAAACCCTCCTCACACTGACCCTGCCTGCAGCCAGCAGTTCAAAAGCACATCTCCAGAAACAACTGTTCAAGGCATTAACTTACGCATTACCTTTGTCATCCATAAGGTCAGAGGTCAGTTTCTTTAATTTGAGAGCAATCAGTATGTTGTGGTGACTAATAAATAGTAAAGTTCTCTTAATTAAAATGTGTAGTGGAGAAAAAAAGACGTCAAATAAAACAGGTAACAGGAACATCATAGCTGGGACTGAGACTGCTGGATTACATTGCTTCTTACACCTCAGAATGAGCAGGCGGATGGACAAAAACATTCTACCACAGTACAAAAAGTGTCTTATCTTGTTCATCTTGATTAGGTTCAAGGATCGCTTCTGCCCTCCCTCCAGCCCATTTTTTTCGAAATCTAAGAAGTTTTTTACGAATTCTCTTTTCACAAATACTCAAATGAATGCATTGTTTAGAAATGCAACTATTTGCATGACAAAAGGAGGAAACAAGTTTTTGAAAATATATTAAGTTTTCACATATCCCTTTACAGTATTTATCATATACCCCTTTTTATTCCTATTTTAAAGGGCTCAACAGCGGAGCAGAAGCGTGGTTCAGCTGGCCAGCCACATTATAAATAATGTAACAAACAGACTCCACGTGTTTTAACATCTTTCTGTACACCACACGTGGCTTGGTTTTGGGGGGTTTACTTTGTGGTGTTTTTGTTGTTATTTTAAAAAAAACCTACATTTTCCTCTTTCAAGAAACTTATGTTTATCCCAAACTGTCTTACTAAACTCTAAAAATCTTTTGTTCAAGGGGTAGTTAAAAAATTGAGCCACCATTGATCCACATTAAATCTGGACGAATAATGCCATGTTTTACAAGCAGTCAGAGTTGCCAAATTTATAATACAGAACTACAAAATTGAGTTTTACTAGTGAAAATGCTATCCTGTTCAAATCTGAACCAATTCTTCCCAGCATCTGTGGATCATCAAGATCAGGCCTTTTAAAGAGGAAATTTTTCTTTCAATTTTCTTATGTAGCAGAAAAGGAAGAAGTTTTGGAGTTACTTTACATACAGGTAACGTGTTATTCAAACCAACAAATTTATGCATTCTTTTAGGATGTATGTCATCTCATTCCCTTACCATGCCCAGTTTTCAGAAAATTCAGTCCTTCTACATCCTCAGGTATAGGCTTTTAATTTATGTTTCTAACTCCATAAATCCTCACTGTAATCCCTTTTGGACTTAAGACAACAGGTATCATCAACAGCCTATACAGACTGACAGAGCCATCTGCAAAGTTTGGGAGGTCAGTCCTACATAAATCTATTACCAAGAACATTCAGATCTTCTTCCGAACTCTGAAAGTTTTAGATTTCAAATTATGCTCGGTTTAAGTGATTCTCCAACTAACTGAACACACACCTGGATAGAGCTATGCTACGTGAACTTTTATAATGCCACCCAAGGAACAATAGACTTCAAACTTACATTAAAAGAAAATATTCTTCACTTTCTTCGGCTCTGGTTTCATGTACGTCAAGGCCTCATCCAGAACGTATCCAAACTGAGGTGATTTTTTTCTTTGACTCCAGAGGGCTCTAACTCAAACCCTAATCTATTAATACATACTACAAACCCTGACGCCCCCAACAAAAATTGATCAGGAAATCGAACACATAAGTTAATGTCAAAAAGAAATCCTGAAATATCTATTCCTGCTCCCAAGAGAAGTTCACTTACAGCACAACAAGCTAGGACATCATATGGTCTAGTGCCCTGAGACTTTTGTTGTAGGTCCCCTGGGAAGAGTTATCAAACTTGACTGACTTCTTCTGTTTTGTTGTATTACCTAATGATAATGAATTTAGCATAGAAAGATTCAATTTAAACATTCAGGGTGCTGAGGAAGCTAAGTTAAAAAAGCTACACAAACACAGTTATTTTCTTTAACTCTCATTCAACCCAGAACATACCCCAGGGGTTTATGAAGACTCAGTTATTTGTTGATCATGAAGAATGACCAAAAGGACAGTAATTTTCAATCTTTCCTCTTATAAAACTTAAAACATTAGGCTCACAAATTGTGTGGGTCCAAGGCAGTCTAAGCACATTTCATGGGAAAAGCCATCTGCCAAATTGAGTCACTCTATACATTGAGGTTTTAGGTCAGTGCAATTAGCTGAAGAAAATACACTTTTAATGGCATAAGTCTAAAAGCATTCAGGGCTTGCAACAATGCACACACAAAAAAATTCCTTCACTGTTAAGCTCTCACTTCAACAAAATAAAACTAACACCAAAAACTCCCTTTGTAATTTCCTACTACAATAAATTTTCTAACCAGCCATATGTACTGAAAGTGCCCGAGCAGCTATGTCATACAATTAAGTCAGCCCACATGGAAATCATACTGGGTAACAGATACAACAGGGGCATACAGAGTATTTCTTTTTAGATGTTGTTACTTTGTGGCAAATTGCATGTGAAATTACAGCCAAATACAATCTCTGGAAGATCACAGTTTTTCTTTTAGTGGAAGACTATCATCTACACGGTTTGACATACAAAAATATACACGTGGTCCAGCTTTTTCAGCTCTGAACATCTTCACAATTCAAGCACCTCACAAGTCAGGTGACCATCAGTTTGCTCCAGCTAGGTGGGTGGCCATACACCAAGCATGTTATCAGGGCATCACTCTATTGCAGAATCACAGGACACACTAGTTTAGAGTTATACTGAGCACGAATCTACTTGGTAGATCTGCTGGAGACTGGCTAACAGACATTTTACTGATATAATTTCAGTTTGTTTCTGGAAAACTAGTCAGTATTAATTAAACTAGTCAGTATTTACTAATTAAAAAAAAAGTATAATGATAATTCTCTTTGAAAAGCCAATGCAAAAAAAAAAAAATCCTACATAACTTACATGTATGCTTCGGGTCTTCAGCTTGTGTAAGCTGCCAGAGTGATTAACCTCAGACCGACTCTGATTTACCCCACCTGAAAATCTAGCTCTCCAAGTGATGTCTGAAAAAGGTTCTGAAGAATTTGAGAACAAGATCCATTGTTCTTGCTCTGGAACATAGAAAGTCTACATAATTTCCAAGAATACCAGCCTCCAGCTTCAAACATATTAATTGTGAAACTTTGGGACACACAGTTCTGGTAAATCTATACATCTGGAACTTGTCAGCTTCTTTGGTTTTGGTGTATAATGTATACATTTGACTGTGTAATTCTGGCAGATCAGTGCATTTTCAAAAAACAAAACACATATCAAGATGCTCTGTGCAGTAACTGCAATAATAAGATAAATAAGAACTGCAAAGAAAGAAAAGCCAAAAAAACACAGATGAGAGCCTGGCAAAAAAAAAAAACCCACAAGACCTGACACCGGAAGACGTCACTTATTTAGATTACCCAAAAGACTGAGATATGACAATCACAGTGGAGAAAATCCTGGCCTTACGAGTTCTTTAATCTAGTAGGAAGGCATAACAGGGAAACAAATAGCTGGAAGGAGAAGTCAGACAAATTTAGTATTTAGGACACAAATTATTAAGTTTGAGTGGGAAATGAGTAGAAGAAACTACCAAGAGATCCTCTACTGTTTGATGTTTTCCAGCTACGACTTAATGTCTTTTTGAGAGTTATACTTCAGCCAAAATTTATATTGTAGATCTTAAGTGGATAAAATCAAGCAGTGCGCAGTATATAAGAGACCACACCTGACGATCAAAATTTTTGCAGGGACTTAAAAAAAAAACCTAAAAAAACCCTAAAAACCCTAAAAACCCTAAAAACCCTAAAAACCCTAAAAACCCTAAAAACCCTAAAAACCCTAAAAACCCTAAAAACCCTAAAAACCCTAAAAACCCTAAAAAAATCTGGCCAAGCAGACAGCAAAGACTCAGAGTACATACAAACACAGTATTTGCACGGTGAGCTGAAGCAGGCTTTGCACCAGAGCAGGAAAGACTGGCCAGGGGTGTATTTCATACCTGTGCTGCTCAGAAATAAGACATACCATAAAGGAAATCCACAGAATCCCAACGAATATTTATACAGCTAAGCTTTTTACTTATACATTTCCTCAGACGTGGTTTTCACAAAACGAAGGGCCTGAAATCAGGTTAGAAATCCAGTAATTCTGAGTTTAGTTTATTAGTTATAAGCACGGGCAGAAGAACCTATTAGCAGGACTAGCGCTAGGCACTCGGGGAAGGAAGGCGCGTTTCTCAAAAGGGCTCTCGTTTCACTGCATTCTGAAATGAAACTTCTTTTGCAGTGCTATGCCCTGAAACACCCATCCTATTTATCTTAATACAACATCCATCTCTATTTATCTTCGACATCTTATTATGAAGGTCTGATCTGGACGAATCTAAAGGGAAAGAGGTTACAAACCAGGTTAACCGTGATAAGGCCTATCAATCTTTGGACTTCGTGGTAACACAAGATTTGCAAAAAATAATCTCGTTAAGAAACAAAACATACCCCTTTATGCCCTCGTGCTTCCCTTCGTCTCTTTAAACACAAGGGAGCCTCAGTGTCATGTTTTCCCTGATTTCTCTCCCCCACGGGCTGTTATGGCTCCCACTGCAGGGGACTCTTTGCAGCAGGCTCGGGGCAGAGGCTGGAGGTGGGTGATGAAGACTGCATTTGCCACCCTCTAAAGCCACAAATGAAGATGAAATGTGACCTCTTCACTCTTCCGAATTAAAAGAGATGGAGGCATTTCACACACCAGGGGAGTCTATGTCACCAGTCAACTGAGCATACACAGATGAGTGAGGAGGAAAAAGAAGAGAGGAGTTGTGCAGAGGGGATGAAGGCTCATCTCCTGCAATATCCTCAAGCCTGGGGAGTAAAACGCACTCTCTCTTCCAACGTGAGACAAAGGCAGAATTTCAGTGAAGTTTGACAGTGACATTCAGCGCTCTACAGAGTGCACAGATCTGCAGGTAAGCGCTACCTGCACAACTGGTCAAATTCGGCTAGCAAACCGATTGAACTGGCTACACGAGTCAACTGCAAACAAATAGTTGCCCTAAAAAAAACAAGCAAACAACCATACAGCTGAAAAAAAACCCCACACCAACAGATTCTGCCAGACACACTCTAACTGCTATTAATAGGAAATTAAGAAATAGAGATTGGGGGTTAACTGGGAAAAAAACGGTTAAGCATTTTGGTGTATTTTCACTTTATCATCATAAATTTGGTTGAGATAGTCAAAGTTACCATGAGCATGGAGAGTTACTCAGCTTTTCATGTACCAAGAGATCTCTTTGTCAAGAAGCAGCTTTGCAGGTATCAAATCACTGGATGTCTACAGTCTTGAATCATGTTACCTCTATTTTTAATAACTCCTCACCCACCCTTCTATGTCATAGTAT
>WKFP01014045.1:213745-223886 GCA_011057875.1 Pterocles orientalis
TTAGGAAGAAATTTTTCACTATGAGGGTGGTGAGACGCTGGAACAGGTTGCCCAGGGAGGTTGTGGATGCCCCATCCCTGGAGGTGTTCAAGGCCAGGCTGGATGAGGCTTTGGGCAAGCTGGTCTAGTTGAGGGTGTCCCTGCCAATGGCAGGGGGGTTGGAACCTGATGATCTTTAAGGTCCCTTCCAACCCTAATCATTCTATGATTCTATGATTCTATGATTCTAAGAGAGATTATGTTGACAGAACATATTAGAAAGTACATATATACAGTACTTATGTATGTATAAACATACACACATATAATGGATTTATTTGTGACACCATTGTATTCAGAGATTCACTAGAGATTCACTTTTTAGCTGGTTCACAAGAAACTTCTGACTACCACTGATTAATACAACTAAATTCATATATTTGGCGTTTGGAGAGTTCATCAGTACAGGAAGCAAGCTTCTTTGTCCACTAGTGTTTTTCAGAAACATCTTCAGTGCATCAAAGCTTCTGCAGCACTTGTCTAAAACGATGTGTTTTCTGTCAAAATGAAAATCAGTGGATATTTATACAAGATGTTTACTTATGCAAACAGAAACAAAAGCTATCCCCAGCTGCCTGCTTTTGTTAGATAAATGGACAGGTAGGCTCAAAAACTTTCATAAGCTCTGAACTCTCAGTCTCTCAAAAATGCCATTTTATCACAGATGTCACTGACTACATGTTTTGAAGGTCACAGATCCAAACACAAGAGGAGGACAAGTTTCCATTACTGTATTTTTTTCAGCCAGCTTTCTAAGCAGTGCATATATTCCTCAGTACAGCTTTACTGCACATTACTCAGGCGAGTCAGTTCTGTCTCCACAGCTGTAGGTAATAATAAGGAACTACCCATAAATCAACCAAACAAGCTTTAAGAAATTTAAAGCAAACAAATTGATGCATTATGTCAGCAGTGATGTTACTGGCTCAGGTAATAACCATTTCCCAGGCTCCTTATTTCCTGTCATGAGAACAGTATACCAAGGACTGAAGCACTTGTATATTCAGTGTACGACAGCTAGGGCTGCTATGCTGCCCTTTCCTTTTCTTTTTTTGACAAGATTGTTATTTCCACACAGGCTTATAAGATTAATGAGAAAGAAAACAAAAACAGTAGAGCAAGCAAATTAGACAACATGAATGAGTCAAACATAGTCAGTGTATTCCTCTCTTCCTGTCAGACCAAGCCATTAAAAATCTGGCAGCTCACTTCCACAGCCAAATTATTATGAAGAAAAAAGCCATTATCCTGGTAATGGACATTAATTGATAGCATAGCTAATTTAGTGGAAATTATTGGCCTGTAGAGGTGTGCAGAGAAGCAAAACAGAAGCTTAACCTAGCTAAAGTGCAGTAGTAGTGCTGGTTTTTTTCTAATCTTCCTAGTTTGAGATGGTGTTCACATTTGCTTATTTAGTAACGACTATTTTTGCTTGTAACCAACATTCTACAGATAACAACAAGCTCAGTTATCTTTATTTCAACGATTTCATCATTCATTTAGAATGGTATTCACTATAAACCTATTTCCTTAGTCCGATGGAAGATTTTTTTAATTCGACTTAAAGGAACTTTACAGCTATTAAATTATCAGATGTCTATGCAAAGATACTCTTAGATACTCAAATCTAGAAAAGTGCAGTTGAGACAGGAAACATGAATTTATCTTATTAAGGAATACATACATCTCTGATGGGATGGAGAGGGACAAGAGGAAGAAAGAACCCTGTATATAACCTTAACAGAAGAACAGCAGCTGTTCCCTCCTTGAAACAGCGATCTCACAAAGACAAAGCTTAAAACCACCAATGAAGGTTAGACTCCAAGGAACTTAGAAACCCAAAGCCTTTCCTTAGTCTTCACTCTGAGTTTCTGCTTTCTAGATATCCTCACCGTTTCTCCTCCCTTCCTATCCCCTTCTGCCAGTACCCAATTTCAGTGCTCTGCAGTAACAAGAGCTGTGCTAATTGCACTCCAGCGCCTGCCTGTTCAGCATTGCTGCCCCTTGATTGGTGCCCCCCACTGTTATACCCTCTGAGCAATTAGCCAGTCTGCTAATCTCACTTTCCTCTGTGTAAAGTGCTTTATGGAGGAGAATCACTGGCTCTTACAACACAAGATGTGGCAGCTCTGCTATATCCCACACCAGCATCACCACCTGCTCCACCAGTGCTGTGCAACGCAGTGTGAAGGGATATTAAGGGCCAGTATCGAGTGCTGCCAAAGCAATTTGGACCAAACCCAGTTTTCCAGCCTTAACACTTCCTGCAAATCTGTCCTCTTCATGAAAATCTGATTTTTGTCTGCTCTAGCTTCTCCTTTGCTACAGAGAACTGTATGTACTGCTTGGAAGCTGGGGTGCTGAGTCTCAGAAAGTCCGTCTGGAGTGGATTATAACACCAGAGAGTCTGAGAGAACCACCCAGGTTCCCCATTTCTCCCCCTGGACTCAAGTTCTTGACACATTGACCTATTAACTGAAAAGGGATTAACTGCAATTGAGTATTCTTCCCTCTATCACCGCCCCATTCATAATATATCTGGAAGATACTTTCTCCAACAAGAGACATCAAAGCCAAAGCACACCACCACTCTGGAAGACCACACTTTTCATTCTGCTCTGCCGCATTCAGTCACAGGACAGTAGACTACTTACCCCCTACGTTAAACCCAGGCTCCCCCAAGACCTCTTCTGTTCAGCAGGATTCTTTTCCACCCTTATTCTTTAAACCACAAACCTCACAAGACCCTGGGCAATCTTCAGCTGCCTCTGCTTTGGTGGTGTCTTACATCAATTACAGTGGAATCACATCATCCTTTCTTTCATTATTTTTTTATTGCTCGCTTCAAGGAAGATGCATGGAAGTGGCAGAAACATTTCCTTATAGCCTAGGAATTCAGAGACAGCACCGTAATTGGAAATTACACCCCAGAAAACAGCTCTAGGATTCACAACTGTCAAGTCTTGTTGTGGAAGGATTAACTCATTAACACACTGCTATATTGAAACACTGCTGCTGACCGTAGCAATTACCAATTCACTGCTTTCAGTTGCAGCTCCAAACTGGCTGGAATTGCTGCCTTTAATTGGTTTATTTATTTGAGATGGACTGACTGATTCTTTTGGATTACCTTTTTTTGAGGTAATCCAAGCGTCTTGGATAACCAAGCCTTTAACCGGAGGTCATATATTCAAGTTCACACTCTGAAAACAGCAGTAATGCATCACAATAGGCACTAATGCTGCGCGTTCTGCATAAACCTACCTCCTTCCTTTCTCTCCATCTACTGCATACAAGCATACACACTCCATAAAAATACGGGGGGGGGGGGGAAGTTATTTTGCAGTTAATTAGATCAGACAATGGGAAACCAATGAGAAAAAAACCACCCCAACATAATATAGCAGGGACTGAAAGAATTAAGTAATCTACCTAAAGAAAAAACAGATGCCATCAAGCTGCCAATGCGTGCACTATTTCAGCAATGGCCTGAGCTCATACATCTTATCTTACAATGGGCAGAGCACACAGTTTCTGCAGCTCAGCTAGTAACTAATTTTTTCTAAGAGAAGTTGCACCCAACAATACATTTCAGATATCTTTTTGGATAATAACTGATTTTTTTTTTTCTTTTACAGGGTAGCCACATGAAATTTGGGGTAATTTTCTGATTCTTTCAATGAATGCTTTGTAATGTAAATCCAGTTTGAAATTTCACAAGGAGATGGCTGCTCAAAATCTAGTGCTTCCCCTCAGACAGTGACAATTCATCAGAACTGAAGCAAGCAGAAACATACCAATCGAAAATAGAGAGCACACTCTACTTTCATTGATTTTGCAATGACAGTTTAAAGCATCTAGGCTAGCTGTACTGCATGAGAGAAAGTCACTTGACTTCAATATTTCCTACTTACAATATGTAAAAAAATTACTGACACCTTCGTGAACAGCTTTCTGAACTATGCTAAGGAGTGCAACTACACAGAAGAGTTAGGTAAATGTTAAAAATTAGCCATTTATTTTAATGTTCTGTATCACGGATTTCAGAGTGAACTAAACATTTCCGTGAGACAGGAAAGGATACTTCCTTGTTTATTACACTCCTGGTTGTTAACAATATAATACACTGTCTGTAAGGTAACATTATTACATCTAGAGCTTTCAGATCAATATTAACACACTCTTCTGGAACTGAAACAAACAAACCTGTGCTTTAGAGCTGCATGGAAAGGCTCAAGAGCCAGCAAAGTAAAATGGGCTTGTATTAAATACTTGCTGTGAGGCTTTCCATGCACATGCCAGTGTGACAGCACTGGAGCAATGGTATTTCTCTTCACTTAACTAAGGATTTAAAACAGTGTTGTCAGTAACAAGCCAGGAAACTGCGTCCTTCATCAATAATATTTGCTACAAAGAAAAAAAGACCCACCCTCTTCATTGAATAATTTAATGACTTCAGTCGGTACAGATCCACTTCAAATACCAAAAGTACCAGACAGTGCTTGAATAAGCACCTTTAAAAGGACAGTAGTCACAAAGAGTGGGAAGTGTAACTGCACTTCATTATGAGGTCTCATCAGACTTATAGATGCTACTTGAATGAGTGAAGGTCTTTCCCTTAGTATCCTGGTAACAGCAGCTCTAAAACATATTCTTTGAGTCAAGCTTTTTCCACAATAGGAAATATTTCACCCCGGAAGAAGGTAATGAATTAAAAAATAATTTCTGCCACACTGTTTAGAGAAAGGCATGGTAGTGTCTTACGTGTTTACAGAATTTTAAAGTATGGGTTCCATTATGGCAGAAAACTGCACAGTTACACTATCTCCATCATGATGGGAGACTTATCTTCACCCTGAAAGTACTGTCTGGGACTATGCAATATATTCAGTAGATATAATACAATAATATACAGACACAGTGATACATTCTGAGGAATTAACAACTCCAGAAAAATATATCTGAAGTGGTCTGGAACTTTCCACACCTTGTGGGGTTTTTATACTTCCTTCCAACTCGGATAAGAAACAGTTAAATTACTTTCAATCATCATACACTATTTTATTTAATAAATTGATGTAAACCCCAAATTAATTTCTCTGCCAATTAATTAAATTGAAACAACTGAAAATACTTTGATGAAGGAAAGCTGGATAAATAGTGCAGGACAAACAGAGAGACTGAAAGAATTAAAAGCCAGCGATAGATTTTAGTAGGCTATTAAAGATGTTATTAATTGTCAGCTCAAAAAGTATACAAGTCTAAAACCATCTGTAATCCTGAAAAAAAAAATAAGGGGAGGGAAAGTGTAGCAGTCAGTAACATTTTCATTAAAAACAAATCCTTCCCATGTACACAGGATTAAACATTTGCAACTAAACCACACAACACAGCATTTCCATCTGCACCAGTACTCCTGATAGAAGTGTTAAAAGACCCTCACGTGACTTCCTACATGAATTTAAAAAATCCCAATTAAAAAAAAAAAAGAAACTAATATAATCCTTGAGTGTTGCTGATTTAATTCAGACAAGAATTTGGCTAAATGCAGTCATTAATAGAGGTTTCATTTTGGATATAGTTGTTTTATAACTGGACTGTTTGCCCTTGAGCAGCTGGCACAAGTCTGGTTCACTAAACGATCCATCAGGAGACCGCAGCTCCTACCGTCATGGCAGCACAGCCTCTGAAGCTCATTTCTTCCGAAATAAGAAGGTTACAGTTACATAGGCACCAAATCCATTGTCCCTTCACATCAGCCCACAGAAGTGGAGTTGCAGGCTAGAAGAAGCCTTCTAGATCCCACTGACTGCTCATACAACGGGCAGGAAGAGTCTTTAAAAAGACGAGGCTGCCGGTGCGCCTATAAACACATCCTATAAACACACCCTACTATCTGCAGGCATTAATCAAAAATTTGATTAGACACAAATACTATTACTGTAATGTTAAGGGTGACACAAATATAACTGAAATAAAAATCAGAAGTCCTTCAAATAATTTCTGTTTTAACTTCTGGATGTTTTCTTATTAGATTTCTCCACCAGTGGTTTAAAATCTCCATATTTTAATGTTCCTGAGCAGGGAGGATGTCTCTTAAGAAAACCGCGTTTATCAAACTAATGCTAGACCACTTTAAGTTTAATGAATATCTATTCTTGTTAAAACAATTACCTGGTCTTCTTACAACTTAATTGATCATTTACTCCTCAACATAGATATCAACAGTTATGACAGCCAACACAAAAAAAGAATCTCAAAAGCAAAAACCTTTTTTCAGGCCTTAAACTATTCTCTGACTAGTAGAGATCAGGACACAACCATTAAGGGAGTAAATTTTGCCATCTCTACCTATTGAGAGATTTCTTGTATACTGTGTTCCTTAAAGGCCTACTGTGTCATAGGCTGATTCAGTAAGACAACTTCCAGTAGCTCACAGCTTTTGTTTAGTACAAATACGATGATACAGTTTCAACCAAAACATTAGATTTAATCCAAAACCTGATACACAGAAAGAATGAAGGAGCTGCACTATTAGCTCTACTTTTTCATCATTCATGTCCTCATTTCTGACCTCTGTTTACTGAAGACAAAATCCACGTTAGAAGAAAGTGAATTAAAGAACCAATTGCCAAGGCACTGATTCGATACACTGGCAGCACTCCCTTGCTCTCCTCTGGAAAGAAGAGTGCATAGGTAGAAGAAAGGGTGTGCTGCTGAGGTGTCTGCGGCTCGTCACATCAGCTGTCAACCAGAGTATGCTCCCAGTAGCTGCACCTCAACACTTGAGGTGTGTGGAAAAAAAAAAACAGTATCAGGACAGAGCAGAGCCAAGCAAGACTCCTGAGATGCTCACCCGACTGATCACATACCCCAGCCTTCTGCCCAAAGTGTCCAAATGCCCATACGGGGGAAGCAAGAAGCCTTCATTTAACTCTTGCATATATACTAATTCTTCATAATTTATCTCTGTTGAATGTAGTAGATTAGCTCTCTATTTCAAACAGAGGAAAGTACTCATAAATCAAGCACAAGTTAGCACAGCCATGTATATAGTTTTTTTTGTTTTATTCTTTCCAATGTACTCCAAAGAGGGGAAAAACTGGTCCCTTCAGTAGCTATTGGAAATGACCCATAATAGCCATAACCTGCTAAAATGATAATCTGTTCAAAAAAATATTACATTTAGCAAGACCTGACTTTGGGCAGATGGCCTTAGCTGTCCACAGTTCACAGATAATTCTTTCTGTGTTTACAGGCTTTGTAACAGAGAAATACACAGCTGATCTTTAATCCTCACTTCTGCCTGCCGTGTATCCTCTACCAGTAAAACAACAGCTTGTAAAAGAGCTGCCTCTTTTTTTTTTTCAGATGAAAAAATGGCCTAAATCATGGATTTGTTCTCAGCATTTTATTTTAGGATACAGAATTCAAGAAAGCCCCAACTTTTATAACTACCACATTTGGAGCATGGGCAGAGGAGGAAAACAATGGTAATACTGGGTAATTCCCCTTCCAGTTTCTCAAAATCAACCTCCCATGCTCCCAGTGAATCAGCTACTGTAAATGAACTATTTCTCCACTTAGGCTGTAATTCTCTGGCAGGTTCCTTTACCCATTGAAAAGTATGCAAATTATTAACTTTTCTTTGAACAAAATGTCCTGGAATGGAAATTCATCACTTCATTTATGTACAATAGAAACATGTTCAAAGGGAAACACCACCTGTTCCTAGCAGATGGTAAATTAGCATTGAAAAGGATCACCTGTACTGGAAACCCCATTTTCTGATTCTACCACCAGGAGGTAAAGCGGCAATAAAAGTCACAAAGAAGCTCTGATTTAGCACTTGCTTTTGCTCCAGGAGCATGCCTGGAGTGCATACTGCTAAGCGTCCATTCTCTTACACTGGTGCCCGTTCATCAAACTTCCAAGAAGACTGCCAAGCCTGCATCATGGCAAAATGGACTTGGATGTAAGCCATTGCATTTACACTGATTAATGACCCTTGCTGAGGAACTTTAATACATGATATACTAACCCACTTCAGGATTTCTTTATAAATACATGTAGCTACTCTTCCCTCCACCTTTTTTCTTTTTTTTCAAGGAAGCATCTAGGATCAAAATTGAGATTGATGCAATCACTGCTCTCATGCTTGATCTTCATCTGTAATGCCATCTGACAGTCATATGCGCAATAAAAAATTGAAAGTAACCATGAACGATGTAAATATCAATCTTTAACGAGGCCTTAATCTGTGAAGTTTGTACTACACTGTGAGTCAGAGACCAGAGCCCTTTTCCACCAATCTCCAGTCCACAGTGAGTTACAGTAACTTTGAAATTTTTTCATTGTTACCAAGGCTGAAAGAAAGTAAGGAAAGATGCTTCTGCACTTTAAAAGTGCTTTTACTTTATTAAAAGCCTTTCTAATGTGAAAAATGCTCACACAGTCACTCTTGTGGCAGCTGCATTACTTTTACTTTCACCACTCCAAGTATAAAATGGGATTACGAAGTGGGTTCAAGAGCTGGATTTAAATCCAATTCTGCAGCTTCTGAACGTGTGTTAATGTAATATTGTGGGATTTGGAGGCACGGGGCTCAATAACTTAATCTATGGCTTTTTCAAACATCTGGGTCATTGGCAATGTCACTTGTGCTTTTATTCTAACTAAATCAAGGGGGTAATCAGAAGTATAATCCCTGATTAGTTACTTGCCTGCAAGTCACCCAAAAATACACTTACAGCAATGAATCTGTCTTGCTGTGGAAGGCCTTGGTACAGCAGTTCATATTAACCCTTTCAAAATATGGGATGCACTCTTAAAAGAAAAAGCTCATGTCTTCAAGTTCATCTGAATGACTTTGTAAAAACAAGGACCAGAGATCAAAAGGGGAAGCAGATCTCAAACTGCCACTCCAAACACTTGCCCAGATTGCATTCCGCAAAGCTAGAGAATTCTTAAAAAAATAAATATACATATACATATATATACACAAACACTCTGCATATCCAATTCAGGAACTGAAATAAATGGCTGAGCCTGGGTTTACCAAGATACAGGGAGGCAAAAGTAGTATTGTGTTTGCCACCTGGTGGCTAGCTACCAACAGCAAGTCTACCAGTTATAAAACACTATACCTGGATTCACTCTGTATTTAGCTTCCAAACCACTTGCATTAAAACGGTAAGTGGGTGGCGGGGAGAGAGCTCTCAGCTTATGGAAGTTCTTCTCCTGCCTTGCTTTGATTACATCCTTTTAACAAATGATACTTCTGCATTGTTTCTTCCCATTTCCTACCTGATTAGAAAGAATATCAGTAGTACCACTGGGTTACACGGCCATATGCAGGCACAGAGTAGGAAAAGCATATCGGGCCAATTGTAACGGACCGACCTGCAGTCCTGGCTACAGCAGATGATGAATCACTCAACCACGGCAGGCCTGGGTGTTCTTGCAAACAGTTCTGACAGCAAGCTGACCATTCCAGTGCAAGAAAGCTGCACAACTATTCTTCCTAATGTCAGCTAAATCACCCAACTCCAGTGATTCCTATGGATATACAAATATGAACCCTTCCTGGACCCCTCTCAAAAGCACACCAAATATGCTCCAAAGAGTAAATAAGTACTGCTGGTTCCTTCATCCGTTTTTTATTTTTAACTTTCCCAGTGAAGCCAGAGTAGAAATAGCACCTTATAATTTAGATTTTATTAGGGCCTTCCAAATTTCCTTTTTGTTCTTCTGGGCACCCTGATCCAGTGCCTGACCACTCTTCACAGTATTTTTTTTTAATTACGCTCAAGCTGAATTTCTTGTTTTTCAATTTGTGCCCATTGCCTTTTACTTCAACTAAGTAACCCTTTTACAAGTAGGAATAGTTTACACTTTAAAAACAATTATTTGGTGCAAATGAACCGGAAAAAAAAAAAAAAAAGACCTCTTTATCTCCAGGTTACTGCAAAACACGACCTTGGTCCCACAGTCCTTGCTTATGCATGGCTATTCACAAATAGAAGGAGGCCCATCCCACACTGGGTCCAGCAAGCATAACATTAGCAAGATTTTGAAGCCTTCTTCTACTTTGGATCATGTG
>WKFP01014045.1:223936-239613 GCA_011057875.1 Pterocles orientalis
AAATATATATTTTCTCTCACCAAGATATTCCTAGCGATGTTCATACCAAAAAAAACCCTTTTAAACTGTTGATAACCTTCTATTGATAATAATACCTCACTCAAAATGCTTACTTACAGGAGTGTTTATCTTGTAAGAAACTATTTCACAGTCAAATCTTGCAGTCTGTGACAGTACTGCAGTGAAAAAGCCGTTGACATTACCTATTCTTCTGCCTTGATTTTTTAAAATTATCTATGCCAATGTGAAAAAGATCTGCTGCTGCTATTAGACAGTAATGGAAAAACAAACAATAAATAAAAGGAGTCAAATGTACCAAAATAAACAGACACATGTATGCTTTATTTTTTTTTTTTTGAATGAAAACTGCTAAACAACGGCTCAAGAGAAGCAGTGTAGCTGAATTATAGTGGAGTGCTTCCTGTATTTCTCACTAAACCTCCTTCATAAAACAGCTTGAACGTGATAAAACAGATTTCAGTAACAAAATCTGATTTCTTCTACTGATAAACTATTGGGCAATGTCTCAAGCGCATACCTAACATAAGCTGGCAAGTAGCTGAAGCCTTGTTTTGTCTTGGTCGTATGAGTTCCTTCTCTGGTTGCCCAAAAAGAAAATATCCCAGCTACCTTACCTTTCGATCTTCTCTGCACAAGCTCAAAGTTGATCCTGTACAGCTTTACTTTAAAAAAAAAAAAAAAAAAAAAAAAGACCTCTTTATCTCCAGGTTACTGCAAAACACAACCTTGGTCCCACAGTCCTTGCTTATGCATGGCTATTCACAAATAGAAGGAGGCCCATCCCACACTGGGTCCAGCAAGCATAACATTAGCAAGATTTTGAAGCCTTCTTCTACTTTGGATCATGTGTATGCCATGGAGCTCCTCCTCATACAGGACCAAGTACTGTTATTCCCATTACAAAGTCACAAACTTGAGGATTACAACAGTAAAATGGTAATTCACCCTTGGTCTGAGCTGTGCAGTTTGGGTTGTTTTACATGTTTGGCATTACCTGGTACAGTAAAAGCAACAGTACTGCATGTGAGAAAGTGGAAAAAAATACATAAAGGCAGAGTTCTTGAAGACAAGGAAAGGCTGGAGTTTTCTAGCTCTGAACGTAAGCAATGAGGGAAAGGGAAGAATGTGCTAGACCAACAGTGCTATTAGAAATTCTAGACAGGACAAGAGCAGCAGAATGCAAAGAAGCTTGGTAGGCAGTTTGGCAAACATACCCCTTTTTCTACTTCCTCACCCCTGCCCCTTTCTCCTTACTAACCTGCACTGTACAACTTCCAGCATTGTCCTGGCCCAACTTAAATGCTGTTCTAAAATTACAGTAGGCAGACAAGAGAATTGATATCCCTTCAGTACCTTACCCTTCCTACAGGAAGTAGGTATTAAGGACTATACTAAAGGTTACCCGAGTAACACAAGCTTAACTAGGTTTGCACAGACTGTCACCAAAGACAAGGAAAAGTTGCTGAGCGAGCACAAGTAGGGCAGTTTTTCCTGAGTCTTGTCCTAGGACAAACTGAGCTGTCAGGTAGTTCAGGAAGGTTCCACAGAGGCATGGATACACATTCTAAAGATGTGGGTGCTTTTCTCAACCTGCTGGACCTCCCCTAACTTCATGTTAAAACTTTGATGGAAAACTCGACTATTCTCCTACATTCTCAGAGAGGTTATAGCACAGCATGTCCACATCACCATTCAGTCTTCATCATACACGCCACCATCAACAAGCACAAACAGTGGGAGGACTAAAAATCTTCACGCATGGGCCAGGAACCTCTGTCCTGATACAGAAACACCGTCCTTTCTGGGAGAAGGAGATTCTGAGTGGGGCCGTTGACCCTCTCTGTTCACTCCCCCTTTTCTCTCTGGAGTTTCCTTTTATTTCTAATGAATATTGTAATTAAAGCTGCAATGTTTTAAGGATTCAGTTGATCTCAACTTATTTCTCATTAGCCTAACAGCTACCTCACGCTGACTGCCAAACACTGACCGTCGGCTTGATTCAGACCTACATCTGCCATTCTCTGAATTGTCTGTATTGTATTTGAATCCAGAAGATTACAAAAATATCTTAATCTTCTCTCAAAGTGAATAGATTTCATTTCCTTCATGCATAACCCAACACTCACATACGAATTAAATATCTCTATCGACAACCAGAGGAGATTTCCAGTTTAGATGGCTTATGTCCACCCACCAGCAGCAATGATGAGAAGTACAACCTGTACATCTATACTCCACCACACAAATCTTTTTATGTGTAGACATTTCTGTACGGCAATTTTCATTTCCAGGATCCTGCTTATCAGCCTGTCCAACACTTCAAATAAAAGATTTATTGTATTAAAGTAATTCAAAGTTGAAAAAATGTGGGGGGAGTTATCCCAGTAGGTCTCTTTTGTGTAGCACAATGCAACTGTAACTATGGAATACCTGCCACCTACTCCATCACAGGTTTGAATGGCAGCTGCTTCAGTAAAACAATAGCAGCTATGCAGATGCTAACGCCAGACAATGGCTTGACATGCCGAACCATAGTTCAGCATAGTTACATTGTGCTTTAAATCTGATAGGAGTGATAATATTAGAATGACAGTTGGAATGCTTTCATCTCCTTTTCTTATTGTGTTTCTACATAACTTTACTACATTACCTAAGTTAAAAATGAGTGACCGTCCCATAGTGCTGTAATAAGAAAAGTAATTTTACACAATTGTTTTACTTGCGTTGTTAAACTCCTTAATGTATCTTTCAAAAACCCCCAAGTGCACCTCTTTCTTCAATATGATGTTTAAATGCCTTCTATTATTTTGCATTCTGAAACAACAAAAGAAGGCACTATGGACTTGACTGGGCAGTAAATACATGAATACAGATAAAACCAAAAAACTAGAGAGACCTGTCCCACCTTTAGGCAATGTCCCCCTTTTAAGAATCTCTGTACTATCGCTAATTTACTCTCTTAAAACCAAAACTTTGAAGACTTGTGGTTGTAAGTGTATATATATATTTTTGCCCCAAATGGCAAAGAAATTATGCAGTCAGTGCACAAACATTCATTATTCAACAGCAACAGCACCAAATGCTGAAGAAAAATGTAGGTTGATCTACAACATTTATGTTGACTTTGGATGCTTCTGATTAGAGTTATCTGTTTATGTTTTCACAGAAAAACTAATCTGGAATATTGAGTTACACAAGTCTCAAATGCCACTTAGTAATGATAATTATGATGTATAATCAAAATATACAGTGGTTTGACTTTCACAAAGAACCATGCATTTCAGTTGAAAAAGTGCTTTTTCTTCTAAGCTCCCGATTTCAAGAAATCTATTTTAGTTTTTTCATGTATTGTTTTCTCCTTTATCATGCTTTTTAAGCTCACATAATTAGCTTTTCCTCATCTTCAAAAGTTGATTGCTTTTAATGTAAAAGTTCTATTCTGCCTACCCAGTAACAACCGTGCTTTGAATTTATGACCCTCAAAAAACCTGGCACAAATTAAACCACAAGGCTCTCCCTGATAAAGATAATTAAAGATATGGACCTATAGGCTCAAAGGAATTCAGACCCTAAACTACCACCAAAACTAAAGTGACTTAAAAAAAAAAAATCAAGTAGGAATTAGGCATTCTGGACCTACTTATCTTTTTAATCACTGATGAAGACAAGAGAGAAGAAGTGATTTGCCTGTGTATTCAAGTCAGGCAGTGCTAGAATTACAACCCATGTCTTCTCCTGACACTGCTTCCAAACACACTGCATTTCAATACTACTTTTTCCTTTACAGATTAGAACAGCTGTACAAACCTGCAGCCATGTTCTGCTCCATGTATGAAGATCCTCAAAAGGATAAGTGATCAGAGGTTCTACATAATACACGAAATTGTACAAGGCTGCATCAAGTTTTTTAAAGTGTGTGTTCCCAGGGAGGTACAGCTCGTCTAGGTCCTGTAAGAGCTACTACAATCTAACTACTAGACCAATAAAAATCTAAGTCTCAACCATAATTCTTTGTTGCCTCAGCAGGTCCGAGGTTCATTTACCATCACATCTGGCCACAGGTTCCACTTACACAGGTTTTACTGCGCAGACTACCTGGGTTTCGTACTGAAAAATGGCAGATAGGAGTTCATGAGGGGGAAGGGTTAGTTATTGTTGTTGTTTTTCATTTCTACATTTTTTTTAAAATAAACACCATAGCTATTCCTAGGAACTTCAGAGGGCACACACTCTAAAAGAAAAAACCAAGCAAGCAGCTGCAAACATTCTTTACATTGCTTGTAAAACTATTTCCAGCGACCCGGAACACAGAACTTTTACTAATATGGACATTTCTAACAACAGCAAAACCAAGACAGGATTTAGGTTTGCAAAAAGCAAGCTGGTAACGCACCAGGCTGTTAACCACAGCACACAAGAATAGGAGTTCCATGTGGTATGCCATTTCACATACATTTGGAATGTACCATATGGCAGAAGCAGCTGATTTGTGGAGTTGGACTGCCCTTTTCTTCTCCTTTCACACAGACACACACTTTTCTCCTCTTTTCCAACTGTTGTTAGTGGAAAGACATTACAATCCTCACACTACTGTGTTCTACACAGCAAGAATCCTGTCTGCTTACAAATGTCAACTGGTCTGGTAGCACAAAGAAGAAAAATGCAACACCATGTGACTGGTTAAATAAATAAATGCCTTTTCCACAATTCTAAGTCATCCATCCCATACGAAACTACAGAGATCATCCTTCTGTTTGATTTATGATACCCTGTTAGCTACAGAATTACTTAGCAAAATCAGTTTGGCTTGATGTAAAATTCTCTCTCTTCACCAGGAAAAAAAAAATGTAAGCCCCACAAAAAGAAGACATTAATTTAGGAATAGTTGAGCTATCATTGACTTATCAAAATAAAGCTGGAGACATAAATCAATTCTACTTCCTGGACAAAGATAAATCAATAAAGCTCAGAAAGACATTATTGATTCTGTAGCCATCACTCAAAGGCTCTTCATTTGATTCCTCAGCCATCTGTTTAATTGAAATGATAATTCTGATAACTTCTGGTAGGCCCTGTGCATGTTGACTTTGATGCAATGTTATTCAATCAAATACAGAGAGCATATGACCTCCCGTCAGTGAGAATCCTAAATGTGTTATCCACGTGGATCAGTTTGGATAGATACACTTTGTATTAAACAAGATGCTTCTGTCTAACTTCTTCTTACATGACCTTCAACAGGTGAGTCTTTTGTTCAAATCATCCTTTAGTTCCAGCTAAATTCCTCTCGTCAGCTCACCAGTAGCTGAAGAGTAAACTAAACAGTTAAAAAGAGTATTTGACATTCATCCTTCAAACACCCTTCCTGTCTTCACTCCTACATGCGGATTGAATCATTTACTTGTATTTTCTCCTTGGCTTGTACGTATTGAGCATAAAGACGAAAGTGGAGAAGCTGTAAAATGTGTTTTCGGTACAGACATTTTAGAGTGTTTATGGATTTATTACTCAAAATCTAATAGAATGAAAAACAGTATTCGTCTGTAAGCTTAGATGGCAGTGCATGACGATGTGTACACTGATTCTATAAACCTGTAGCTAGGGAAAACACTATACAAAATTATGCAGCAACTCTACACTGAGAAACCATAACCAAGATTAAATTGTTTCCTCATTTAAGAGAAGTTCCTTGTCAGGTATTAAAATAAGGACTCGGATTCTTTGCTATGACAACATGACAACAATGGAGATATTTTCTGTTTTGCTCAAAAAGTACAGAGTTCTCCATAGAACCCTTCTCCTTCATCCTCAAACTACCGTGGCAAAATACACTCTACCACACATGCAACATACTACACACTCTTCTTCCAGTGCTGTAATTAGACAGTAGGAAAAAATGCTCATCAGAATCTGAGAATATCAACGAAAATTATTAAGCTATCAAGTACATTTGGCAAAAGCTTTCCCCTAACTAGAAGAGCTCGGAGATAGAAAAAAAATATACACCGTAATTAGGGCATAAGGGTCAAAATTTCCAATCCTGCTATTTCTTTTTATCATGCTGTAAGTACACAAGAAAAATCGGGGCTACACTAGCCTGAAAACCATAGAAAATCTAAAGGAGTTCATAAAATAATAGTTATATCGCTTTCCCTGTTGGAACCATACTGAATCCACCAGCACTGAGAAATACAGAATGATGTAAAGCAACATTAAGTTCTGGATTAACAGAACATATGAAAACAGTGTCTTTGATAGTACAAATCATGTTCTATTTCTGAATAATGAATCTGACCTAAGTAAAAACAAAGTTATTGAATGTTCAGGTATAAACTACTCTGTAACCTTTCAACTGTACCACTGAGTCGTACCCTGGCAGTGTTCTCCTAACAGGAGCGGAATTTGCGCTTTCTGTATTATGGTGCAGCAGAACTAAGTGGGGAAAACTTTCCAAATATAGAAGCTTGCTTCAAGAAGTGACTGCTGTGAGACAAGACTCACACAGTGGGGACTTCTAAAAGCAGTTACCTTTCCTTAACCAAGATGACTCGGGAAGCACTTAGCACCACCTTCAATGGGCAAATGCCTGCCTGAGCCAGGCAGTAGTTGCTTGAACATCCTGGAATTCCCCTGTGCTTCAGGTTCTTGGTGAAGCATGCAAACATTTGTTGTCTGCCAAACAATAAATTCCTTGGATCTGGACTGAGCAACCCAGAAAAACGTGAAGCATATAGCTGTATGGAGCTGGGGAAATTGCAGATATAGCAGGATCACTCTTCAGAGAACTTTTTTGACTAAAAGTCAACACCAGACTTCTATTCAACTGTAAGCTTGTCATCCCTGCTCAGGAGGAAGTTATAGCGAAATTACAGCTCTGTCCTCTCCAAAATCATTGCAATAGACAATATATTCCTCCCAGAAAATATGGAGGAAAAAAAAAATATCCATGTGCACTCTAGGACTTCCACTTCTGTCAGAATAATAAATTCACTACAAGATGGTAAGACTTCTACACACTTTCTCCCCTTCCATATCCATGAAAAAGCCAGAAGGAACCAAGCTTTCATTACAACAATCTTTACAAGAGGAATGGAAGCGTCTTTTCTGCAGGAAAGGGGCTCTAGAATATTGGCAGGATTTTTAACCTGCTCTGGAGCCAGCTGTTAAGACACTGTTGAACTAATCTTACTTTCTTAAGACACTGTCCCCTGCAGAGCACCATGTCAACATAACTGGGAAATTATACTTTCTGCAACAATCCTACATTTTTACAGCATTTCCTGGTAGCATTAAATACAGTTAGAGAAGAATTTTGCTTAGAGAAGCAGAGAATGAAAAAACCTGCATACTTTTTTCATCCTCTTTTCAGTGTCTGTAGTTGAAGTAACAACTGAGATTTGAGTGTATGATGCTGGCACAGCACAACAATAAATTTTGTAGCTGGAGGGTAGATGTTAACTTAGCACCATGGTGCAAACTGTTTACACTACAGTTCCTTCCAATTAACATCAATTAATATGATACTTACAACAAACAATACACTTTATCTATATTGCTGAAATAACTAAACTAAGTCATGTAAGAAGACACTGTAAAAAAAATATCCCCGAGTTGCTTTTTATTATTCCAATCCTAATTTCTGTGTGTATCCTGATGAAATAATTTGAAATAAGGTATTTTTCCACATATGAAGACTATTAGCTATTACTGACATAGTTTAAGATTTTTATTACTTGTATAGTTTGTCAGGGAATTAAGTGTCTCAAAGAGAGGAGGGGACAGAGAATGCTACATCATCAGTATTCTGGATAAATATTATTGTGCTAAACAGCATCCTCACTCTCTTTCGTATAGAAAATTGAAGTTGAAAAGCAAATACGGAGGCAAATAGTAGCAAAAAAAGGTTCTGCCTCGAATGCAGTATGCAATCATATCCAATTAAAGCCAACAAATATCATTTGATGCTGCAAGCCTAGGAAAGAACAGTTTGTACAACAAACATTTTGATAAATAATTTTTCATATAAATTTACCTTTTTCTTTAGCTATCGATTACCATTACAGAGCACAGAATATTGACGTGTGCATGAAACCGTAACGAGTTAGAATCAAGTTTCAGATAGAGTATCTCTGCTACGTCTCCGTATTTAGAATTAAACAGAAATGCTCCAGTTCTGCAATAGATTCTGTAACCAGCTCTACCACAGACCTGTCAAGTTTGACTAACCATCCAAAACGTCATTCTCCTGTAATCTCACCGAGAAGCTGTGACAGCGCAAAGATACCAGTCCTTGAAGGGGATTTACCTCCCAGGCAGGTTCTGCTGATTACAGGACTTTTCTGCCACCCTTGCACAAGTACAAGAAAACAAAATCAGAGTAGAAACTTTAATCACACTACCTGATTGGCAGAGGTTGAGGAGTGGAGTAGAAAGGTTTCTGAAGTAAATGACGTTATTAAGTTAAAAAAAAAAAATAAAAACCATCACACCAAAAAACATCAGGGATCAAGTTTTCTTACTGCCAAAGTCCTAAGCTTTACTGCAGTTTCCCCGTTTGCAGCAGTGCAGTTTAAACAATGAGTAAATTGGTGCAAATTCTAAGAATTTAAAACAATTTTTTTTAGATCTGACATTTCACCAAGAATGATTTCACAACAAATATTTCAGAATGGTGTTTCATTTACAGATTAATCTAAATTAAAAATGTAATAAAATAAAATAATACTACATTTTAAACCAAGGGAATTATTCCAGTTTAATCGGGGGGTTGCAATTACACTATTTTACATGGTGAACAGAAACCTTAAAGGATGAATCCGCTCAGCAACTAAATGTGCTATTTGTTGATATATATGATATTTCTCATACGAACAAGACAGAATTATTTAATCCCCACAAAAGAGGTTTGTTTTACTTTCCCAATTCCTAAAATTCACAGAAAGAGACAAACTTTGGTCTGAAATGCGTCTTAAATGATATGGGCTAACCAAGCCCCTAGAAAATTTATCCTCAGGTCAAGATTAAAAACTACAATCAAATTAGTGCCTAAATTGTACGTCATCTCCATCTTTAGCTGGACAAATGATATCACATGGAAAACAAAATTTTAAAAAAAGATAAGCCCTTATCCAATTGTAAATATACACATTTGAAATATACATTCCTAAAAAGCAACAGTCCCCCTATCTCTGAGATCTCTCCCAGTAATGATACAAGAGTCTATTATTATCATCAAAAAATACTGTTAGTTTTCTTCAAAATATTTTTATTTTTATGAAGATCTCAATAATCAGAAAACTATTCTTAAATGTCTGGTTTTATAAATAGATTTTTGTGTCAGTTTTACACAAAAAAAAAGGCACTACAGAAGTAGCGACTGTTAGAGGAACATACCAGTACACACCATTTAAGGAAAATGTGGTCAAAACTTGGCTTAGAGAAGATGGGTTAGATAATAATTATTTTTCATTATCAAATTCCTCCAGTAATTCCAAAGTCACTTCAACACCCCATAGTCTGCACTTACTAACTACTTTTGCCTCAGTGTATTGAAGAAACAAGAGGTGGCTGCATTTCAACTGCAAAGCAAGTTAACAACGACAGCCGTCTGAGGCTTCTGCAGCTGTTTTACCTGCCCAGAAACAAGATTCTACATTTTGCTAATCTAGATTTTGCTATTCAAGATTTGTCAGCTTGGCCCTTTCCATGAAGAATAATATCCTCCAGCACTATACATGGGTCCATCTCCTCTTTGCAGCTCTCACCTGGTGAAGGAATCAGTGAAGGATTTTTGGCACTCTTTGGGCAAGGGTGCTATCAAACAACAGAGGCCTGCAGTTACTTTCATGGAAGAACTGAAGTGCAGCATGCCCTCATCCTACATCTCTCCCAAAGAACCTTCTCAACCCAACAATGATTTTGACTGGGACAGACAATATTCCTCCTTGATTATACATTCTGCTCTTACAGTAACATAGGAAGCTGAGGCACTACACTGCAAACAGTGATCACATTAGAGAAGTGTACCTAGAAGGAGAATTGGAAACTATGTACATACGATCCATCCTGTTTGAAAACAAAAATCCTGAGGCTCCACTTCTATCACACCAGTAAAGAATCACTAGGCAGAATTGAGCTGTGTTTCTATGCAGAAGCTAAAGACACCTCAATCTTTCCTTCCAGCTGCCTGATGAGTCTCTCTGGCGGGCCATAACATTTAAATAAATGCTCGGCAATTTAATCTGTGCTTCACAGTGAACTTTCAGAGACGGAGTAACTAACAGATAACCCCAGGCATACACAGACTCTTGGATAGTTTACCATCCTACTTAAATATTCATTTATTCAAGCCTTAGGATTTAGGAAGGTTTCTTATTAAAAAAAAGCAAACAACGAAAGTACGAATCGTACTGAGAAGACAGGCATTTTAAGCCCTATCTCCCATTTAAATATGACTGTTTCGTGACTGAAGTCTGGAGTCTAGCTTTGTTCTGGAGAATAGGTTCAATACTACACACACGTGATGCAAATGTCTACCAACACAAAAATGTATTATCAGTTTTCAGGAACAAGTTAATTCCACTGATGTGGATGGAATTATCAGTTCTACAAGAATGCTTAGATTTTATGCTGATATACATACACTGGAAAAAAATCTTGTAATAACTGTAAAAACAATTATTCTTCAAAGTTTTACTTACTCATTGAGAAAATATGGACAACACTGTACACCTTCCATGATCAAACATACCACATTTTACAGTGAAAGACAAACAGGAACAAACGAGGAATTGCTGTTGGCTTAATACCCCACACTGGCACACACGACCTGGCTCCGTTCCTGCCTATACAACAGACCTTTGACAAGTTACTGAATGTCTCAGCAGGAAAGTAACTGGGGAGCTGGCTGTCTAGAAAACAACCATCCCAGTGGCAGGGAAGCAAAGGGAATGCCGACAATTTAGCACTTCCTTTGCTCTGTCGAGACATAACTGAGATCATTGCAAAACTGCATAAAGGCCAGAAAGACACACTTGTGTGCCCCATAATAGCCTAGTAGTTCTGGCACTCGGGCAGCAGACGGAAAATGCAAGTTTAAGTAACGTCTCACTTGAGCCTCAAAACTTGAGTTTAGCTTATGCTGCATCTCTAGTGAATATCTTAATAACCTATTATTAGGTTGACCTAATCAATGTTTATAAATATGTGAAGGGTGAGTGTCAGGAGGATGGAGTCAGGCTCTTCTCTGTGACATCCAGTGATAGGACAAGGGGCAATGGGCTCAAGCTGGAACATAGGAGGTTCCACTGGAATATGAGAAAAAACGTCTTTCCAGTGAGGGTGACAGAGCACTGGAACAGGCTGCCCAGAGAGGTTGTGGAGTCTCCTTCTCTGGAGACATTCAAAGCCCGCCTGGATGCGTTCCTGTGTGATCTGATCTAGGTGTTCCTGCTCCGGCAGGGGGATTGGACTAGATGATCTTTCGAGGTCCCTTCCAATCCCTAACATTCTGTGATTCTGTGATTCTGTGATTGTGGGTTATTCTGACTCTCCCTTTCCCAGTGCCAGCATCCCATCTTGATACTAAGAAAGAGTTTTGGTTCAGGAAAGCTTTACTACTCAGTGTGAAAAGACTCAGATGAACCTATTTTAATCAGCCCTGTTATTACAAGTTTGCCCAGTGTCCTTCCAAGGGCCCTCAGATGTACCTACTACAGGCCTGCTGTACCTGCCCATCTGCCCCTACCAGTGTGCAAACAGAAAAAGATGCCCACCTTACAGGGAAGTTTTCTCCATTTTTCTTTTCCTTTAAAAAAAAAAAAAAAAAAAAAGAAAATTGGATCATCTTTTTGAAGAAGCCTCACAATGTCAAAAGCAAAGAACTTATGCTATGAGAAACCCAAATAATTTCTCAGAAAACAAAGGCTGAGCACGTATGTGTCACACTGCCTCATCTGTGTCAATGTTTTATTTCCGTAACTACACACCATTTTTCAAATAAAACAACATGGCCTGTGCCTTTATATACCCTTAGATAAAAGCATATGGTCTACTGCTGGGTACTATGCTACTTATTCTAGACAAACAGAATTCATTAGAGTCGGTTAAACAAAAAGAAAACATGTCTGTGAAAATTTGCAGCCTTTTGTCAGCCACCTAGTTTTGAAGCTAAGTTAACTCTGAATTTTAAATTAAGGTGGCTCTCCTGCTAATTGAAAATAATTTCACCACGTGACTGCTGATTAAATTACTAAAGTAAAAACCTTGGAGAAAATACATCTTATCATATAAAATGTTTAACCTAGAAAAATATTCTGGACTATTATGATAATGTAAGTGATAGAAAAATACAATATTTAGAGAAAAACTACAAGGTGTGCTATCTTAATTTTGATAAAATTGATATTACATTATCTTTTGTTTAATTTTGCCATGTCATAACGTTTGATAATGTAATACACAAGTTAACATTTTTACAGTAAGTGATATTTCATGGAATTTTCCATTTCTTGATTTGAGGTGAGGCCTGATACCTGTGCACTCGCAGCCTTATAGGGAACAGGAAAAAGCACAGAATTGCACTGCTGAGATCATTTAGACAGAACATACGGGCTGTACAAGTCAGGGCTGTCCAGCAGGGCTGTCCATAATTCTTCTGTCATGATGTTCTGCAACCAGACCCACAGCACAAACCTTTTGCCTGCAGCTCTGGTTATTAAACAAAGTTTCTGACAGGATACTTAGAGCAGATGATAACTATGATTCTCTAAACTTCCCATTCCAGGAATGCTCTCAGCTGCAGAGTTAAAGAGCCTTAATACCAGCCCAACCCATTTTACTTCAGCATCCTTGGGTCTGTGCAAGGCCTCATCTTTGTACCCCTTTCTCCCTCCTCCTACCTGCTTCTAATGCTGCAAAACTCCCCAACAAGCCAGAGCAGATATTGCTGCTCCTGCATTCCTCACCAGAAAAGCTAATGGTCCCCTTTTCCCGTGCAGCTCCTGGAAGGATTAATCTCAAGAATCAGCCTCACCTCTTGTTTTATACACATGACCCTGAGAAAGGCCAGAGCTTTCAAGGGTATCTGCCCACCTCTATGAAATACCAGGACAGAAGGAAAAATGTCATGTCTAATACAACATTCAAACTTACTTTTCATAACTGCTTTATGCTATTCTTGTTTCAACACATTTGCAACTGATACACGTGAAATATTTAAATCAAGATGTTTATGAAACCAAATACCAAAAAAAGCTCTTTCCAAAACACAGAAATCAATGCAAGAGGAATTTCTGCAAATAAATTTACTATGTGGCCTTGTCACATTACAACATCTGGAAAAAACCTCTTTTCTAAGCTCTTCTGAATTTCCTGATCTTTATTTAAAAAACCCCCTGCCTCCTTCTCTCCCTGCCCAAGTCCTTAAAAATTCTATTTGCTAAATTTTCCTTTTCTTTGGTCTGACAAACATTAGTCAAGGTGGATTATAGATTACTTTTTTCCCCTCTTTTTTTAAGAGACTTTCCTGCTGACACTTGACTGATGTAATAACATTGTTGGTCTTAAAGCTTTAACTCTCAGAAAATACTATAGAAAAGAAACATCAGCTTTCAAAAAGTTGTATTTAATTCAAAAAAAAAAAGGAAAGAAGGAACCCACTTGAAGGGCTAAATTGAGTGCTTAGATACAACCCATCTTCTGAGAAGTTACAAAGCTAGTGTCAATCAAACACGGGGAGGAAGAATGGAAAAACAAAATCAGTCTAGAGTGTTAATGGAAACATATTTACTGCAATGAGAAAATACAGTAACCACCATTACTGCTTAGCTATGGACAGAACAAGTTTTCTCATGCTCACACTCTGCTGAGGATTAAGGGGATAACAGGCATATGTGTTAAGTGAAGTCACTGCTGTAATGTACCATGCCGAAGTGTGCAATGCTTTTCACTTTGATTCACAATTATTATTATCATTTAGTAGTAAATGGACATTAGGAACAAGGTGGTTAATTTTTCCCTTTCATTACGATCTGTGTGATGTGACAAGAAGGAATGTTATCATAACTTAAAGACAACAAGGATTATGTGAGTGATAGTTGTTTGACAGGCCTTGAGACACTTCTTTATCGTAAAAAAAACCCCAAGGTTCCTAAAAGCTGCTACACCTATATATCCATCACTCAACGTAGTAAAATACTCCATACAGTACTTATAAAGATGAGTTATAACAGAAAAAAATCAGGTTGATTATACTTTGCTCCAGTTTCTGTGTTGTCAAGGATGTGTCAGTCCAAGAACTTTAGCTGGCTGTTGGACACAGTGCAATCCGAAACTTTATATCTCACAGTTCATAGTTGTAAACTCTGTTAAAAATACACATACAGTGATTAGGAATCCACTTAGAGTGTTTCAAACCATTCACTGTCCTGTGACAGTCGTTTGATTGGACTCCATTTTGCATCCACTTTGCTCTATGCTGTTTTACCCCAGAGCAGTATTGTTGTCTATGGCGTCAGCTTTGTCCTTCAAGTTCGGAAATCAGTCTCGTATGATCACACACTGGAATGACTTGCCAAAGTATCCTGGTTTTCTGTATTGGTGATCTTCCTCATTACCACTGTTAGCACTCAAAGGTACTGATCTGACACGGGTCCAGGAAAACCAAACTGATCAAGAAAAGGCAAATCTTTCTACTAGTATAAGGGCAAACCCAAGGAAGCATACTCTCACTTTATGGCTAAGCAACGTTTTCCATTTTGCTGGTAAATATGAAAGGTGCTTAGAAGTAACTCAGTGTTCTTAACTCTACAGAATCAGACAATTTCCCCTCAGAAGAAAAATAAAAGAACAACCTGTGGAAGTCTAAAACATTATTGTTAAGTTTGGCAATTTGTGGAATATGGGAAATTCTGGAGAACAGGAAGAAAGGGGAAGGAGGGGAAAAAAGCAATAAAAAATGTCTTGAAATGGTAAATTAATGGAAAATGAAGAAATAACAGTTTGACACAGGTTTATCCGATTCTTCAGGAAAATAATGGAAAAAACTAATAACAGATGCAAGTAAAAAAAGATTAATAATGTCAGGCAACATAGCTTTATAGCTCCACTTCTTGGTCAGACCTGTCTTTTCTCAAAGAAAACACAATATGGAAAAGAAAATTAACTATATGCTGAGAAATTTTACCTACTGTGAAGTCCTTCACAACTTTCAGATAAAATTAGTGAGATTGCCATTGAACTTTCTACTAAACTTACAAAAACTAGTTAACTTATTCCTAGGAGCAGGTTCGGAGAGGTGGGGGGAACTTAACATCAACAAAAAACAACTAATGAGTAATACATCATCCAGCATAAGCATTTATTATTTATTTAAATTTGAGTCCTTAACTAACCCAGCTGAACAACTCTCCCAGTGTCACACACTCCAGTCCTAACTGAATTCTGCCCTGTCAGTCTATCAACTTGGTCTAGTTCCTGGGAGGTCTTTCAATAGTGTCTTTGAGAGTGCAGACGCAGTCCATTTTCATTTTTTAGGTTAGGAATATCTCGTTCTGGTTTACCACACTGAGATTGATCTATGACTGATGAAACAGAGTCTTCTGAAATTTCATTGATTTTTTTTGTGTGTTTAAAAGACATCGCTCCACATCAACTAT
>WKFP01014045.1:262547-295041 GCA_011057875.1 Pterocles orientalis
CCCTTGTCCTGTCACTGGATGTCACAGAGAAGAGCCTGGCTCCATCCTCCTGACACTCACCCTTCACATATTTATAAACATTGATTAGGTCACCCCTCAGTCTCCTCTTTTCCAGACTAAAGAGACCCAGCTCCCTCAGCCTTTCCTCGTAAGGGAGATGCTCCATTCCCTTCATCATCCTCGTGGCTCTGCGCTGGACTCTTTCCAGCAGTTCCCTGTCCTTCTTGAACTGAGGGGCCCAGAACTGGACTGATCAATTATTCTATTCAGAGTTTTATTTTCTAAATTTGCTTTACTCTTTTCACCACTTCATTCAGAGATTGTTCAACGAAGTTTTCTTCAACATCTAAATTCAAGAGAGCTACTGCTTAGTATGAATTTCCGGATGACATATTTACAATTTACACATCCTAGACCTACTACAAAGTACATTGTCCACAAGTCCTGTGCACTCACTACAGGGTGAGAGCTTTCAAGAAAATATTATGTCCATTCCATTGTTAATTTAATAAACATTACATTAAAAAATAAGAAGGCTTTATCTCACAGTGAGAAATTTTACAAATTTCATGCATCTCATTAATCAGGAGATAGATAAGAGCATGTAACAACAGCTCAGCACCAGGTGGTTATTTAATCACAAAAACTAGAAAAAAACAAAAGCTGAGAGCTTAAGTGGGACAGGTTTCTGCAGAAATTAAACATTTATTTTTAAATTAGCAGTTGGGAAAACTAGGCACTGGAACCATTTTCCTAGTGATAAGGAGGAATCTATAATTTCAAGTCCATGCAAAAGAGGAGGAGAACTCTGGCAAACTCTTGCTCTGTTACACTCACTCATCACAACTCTGCCACCTACTTCTGCTTATCCATTAAATCCATCTAGCAATGACTTTATGCAATGATACTCTCTATCAGGTTCCAGGTGCAACCTCCAGACCCAAGATTTACAGATGGCTCTAAAATACTGAGAGACATAACAGTTTGACAGCCAGGCTAAGGTTGCACATAGGTACTGCTATTCGCTCCTTAACCAAAGTTCTGTCCATATGGGGGAAAAAAATAAGGAAAAGCACCAAATAAACCTCTTTTTTTAATTTTTTTTTTCTTTTCTAAATGACAACAAATTTATTTGGGGCCCAGATCAGGATTTATTGCTCTAATGCTGTTGAATTCATGCAGAATTGTAGGGAAAAAGAGGGCAACAGAAAAGAAACTGACTTTGCAGGCAAGCACACCCTGCTTTCAGGGTGAGGAAACAATCCTCTGTGCATATGTATTGTTATTGACCTGTAATAGGTCAGGCTCTTGATTTGCTCCTGTTATTTTCACTCTTGTTCCTGATCCACATACAGTTACTCTGGAATACAAAAAAAATCCAGATGAAAATTATGCTCCTGGTTTTTTACATCAGCAGTAGGTGGTGATGGGGATAGAATTAACTGGTCAAAAAATTTCCTTACTGTAGAATCCTGAAAAGCATTTTCAGGTAGTTACCATTATGGGAGTCATGACAAAATTCTAATGTTCAGCAGTTCTCGAAGTTCAGCACAAATGCATCTTCTGCACTTAATAAACTAGCAAACATTAAACAGAGACAGTCTGAAACAGAACTCTGGGTTCTAACATTCCTGATGTGCAGATGCATGTGGCTCTACGGCTCAAATAGTGTAGCTAAGACCTGTCAAGACCACACAACTTGAACAAGTCAAGGCTGCAAGTAAGAATCAAAATATTTTAAAACGTGGCAAAAACACAGATCTAAGCTCACTGCTAGGATAAATGTTTGTCTTTATATAGATATGCAGCAGAACACCCTTATCATTAAATCTATTATCCTATCACACAACAAAATTACTCTAATTCGGAATTCCTTTGATACTAGGAATTGTTCTATATGGAAACAATTAAGCTACTAGCTGGAGCAATAAGGCAGTCCCGAGTTTAATCTCAGCAGCATCAAGGGCTACAGGACTGTTCCTGCACAAAAGTACATTGAGTCTATCAGACATACTTGAAAAATTAGCCCACAGCCTACCTTTATATGCACGATTAATCTCAAGGAAAGTAAGAGTTACATTATTGGTGCACAAGTTGCTATACTGATAGCTGCATTTTTTTTAGTAGTAATGGAGTATGATCATTGATGGCCTGTGTAAACAGCTTTTTAACTGAAAGAAGAAATGTTAGATGGGACACAAAGCTGCCCTATAGGCTTCTGAATCTTTAGTTTCCCCATACAGCTTCCAGGAGGTGATAGAAGCAGCATGGAATGAACCAGTAAAAAGACCATTGCAAAGAGCAGCACATTTAATTTTTTTTTTTGCCCCCCAGAATTTGAAGTGGCTAAACTAGGAGAGCTCTCACTGACAACAGGAAGATATCTTACCCATAAGAGAATCAAAGATTCTCCTATTTTACCCAGACGAAAGAGTTCGTCATGAGTAAAAATATAGTTCAGAATTAGTTAAGCCTTTTATTGCATTTTAAAATTGCCTAAATAATTAGATATCACCTACTGAGTAAATAATGGATTAAAAGGGTTGCCTGTCTCCATATTTTATGAGAGCAATTATGATAGATCCACCTCTGTCTTTAATACTCAAATACTTATTATGACAGACTGAGTTTTCAAAAGCACAGTTTCCTTCAGAACACCTCAGATGCTCAAAAGTAAGCTCACTCTTTAGGAGAAGGTAGCAAAAAGCAGCTCCAGCTGAGAATAGCAGTGTAGATAATTCTCACAATGCTGCATAAAGCCAGCCTCTCCATGGTTGTACTTAACTAGGCGGATGCACTCTTTGGCCTGCAAATCTCTTGACGTGTCAAGATACAAGCAGACTTTACTCCACAAATAACATCCTTCTCTGAGCATTTGGACACTAATGTCAGTCACATCATGTTACCATCTCCTAAAAAAATACATTGGCAATCCAAAGCTACCAAGAGAACAAAAAGAAGAAAAATATTTCAATCCTGAAGAGGGTGCTAGGCTCTAATTGCCACCCAGCTATGAAGTCATCTTGGTGCCAGATCTTACGGTGTCCATATGTTTTCCTACTGTCAAGATAGTACAGTAATGCCAAACTTCTTTATACAAAGTGCTCTGCAAACTACTGATGAAAAAGGCAATATAAACCAAAAATGTTTATAATTATTATTTGACAGTAAATACAATATTCGACATACATTTATTCTCTCTTTCGGAATTTTAAATTCTTGCTGTCTGCTGACAAATCTCCGACACCTGCTTTTTGTTTTGTTAGTTAAGGAGGAGCGGATATAAGAGCATTTCAAATGAGACCTTTTCCACCATAACTGACAGACACAGCACAGTGCCTGATTTATACATACTTAAACTTCTGACACTTCTAGATGTCTTGGCACAAGAAGGAATTACTTTTAAAAAAACAGAAGCTGTTGGCCAGAAATCAGACTTCTTTGCTTTGGTTGCTGGAAGTCAGGTTCACAGCACTCTTTCAGCTGAAGTCCTACTCCATCAGAACATCCTCCCCCGAAACATCAGCGCTCCACTGGAGTGCTGACATCTCTCAACAGGCACCCGAAGAGGCTGCCAGCAATATATTTGTACGAGTTAAGAAGCTGAGTGGTTTTTAGAGGGAGGATTAACCCTCTTGGACCAATTATCAGCACCATCTTACACAAGAGCTCTATTATACACCCATCTGCCTCTCTTACAGAGCTGCTAAAACCAACCCCTGAACCCAGGTGCCTAAATCATGATGGGAGGGGCCTAGTTTTTAAATGTGTTCAAAGCATCCAAAGCAAAGTCTGTTTATTTGACGATACTCCTTTATACATATTGACCATGGGTGAAGGTTTTGGCAAGAAAAAGAACTGTTCTAAATACACACAACAAGCCAGTTTTGGAACCCTAATTCCAATCACCTTTGCATGAGAGTAAAAACAATTAAACTGAACTCAAAAGCACTATACAGATTTAAAATGATTGTAAGATGAGAATCCAGACATTTTGTCCATTTCTATAAGATCAAAGAGGAAGAGATGGACACAATTCCCACGTGAAAATATAAAGTGTGGAAGGAAATAAAGAAGCATCAAAGAAACTGACAATTCCCAACTTCAGGAAATAAAAGGACTGAGCAGAATCTAAAAGCTGGGGTGAAAAAAAAAACAACAGCTCTGTCCTATAACACTGTGTGAAATTACCAAAGAACTCAGCATAGTTGTATTGTTTATATAGCAAATCTATTGTTCAGTGCTAAGTTCACGGTGAGGGTGGTGAGACACTGGAACAGGTTGCCCAGAGGAGCTGTGGATGCCCCATCCCTGGAGGGGTTCAAGGCCAGGCTGGATGAGGCTTTGAGCAACCTGGGCTAGTGGAGGGTGTCCCTGCCCATGGCAAGGGGGTTGGAACTTGATGATCTTTGAGGTCCTTTCCAGCACTAATCATTCTGTGATGCTATAAATTCAGTGTAATCTGACCTCCAAAACAGAACATGACTCTAAAATAGCAACATATGAATTTCCATTAAATCACTCATTTCTCTTCCTGAATTATTGTTCATAGGAAAGTCAAGATGTTGATATCCCCCCAGTACATCTCATCTGCTTCATGAAGTGCAAAAAGTGACTGAATTCTTCATAGATGGTCCTCAGAATGCTCATGTCTTATAGGTGATACTCATGTCTGCAAAACCACCTAATTCTTTAAATTGTTATGTAAAACATATCAAAAAGCATGGCCACTAATTCTAGATCTTCCTAAATCACCTAAGCATGTAGAGCTAGAAAGCTGAAAATTTTAACTTAAACATCTCAGCAGGAAAATAATCTTAATTCCAAACGAAATTCCATTCATTTGCACTAGTATTTTCTTGCTAAGGGAAGAGGCTGTGTTCCTGGAGAACTTTCACTTAAATGCCTCTCTCCTTAGCTTTCTTTTCCTGCAGAGTACATTCTCCTCACAGTTCAACAGTAGTTAAAAAGGCATGAAAAACCAGGGCACTTAAGAAAACAGCAACTAATGCTACCCTTGCAAAGCAAGGCCACATGTATCGTAACAAGCGACACAATTATGAAGGGACATAAGGGGCATGGAGATACCGCTTGGAGACAATAAAATGGTTATTCCATTTTGAGTCAAATCTTAACTTTTCTATTACACGTTGAAACTTTTGTCAAAACAAGAATGTGTGTGGCCTTTTGAATATGGAAGGCTGCAAGTGTGCTCTGCCCAATTTTGGCAAAGTCTCTGTGCACATGACTCACGGGGATATTACTCTGGCTGTCCCACATCCCACGACAGTACCCTAATAACAAGTTGTAAAGTATGAGTCAGGCTCTCCTTCTTACAAAATACATTTCAAAGGGAACTAAGCTGAAACGGAAACACCTCCACAAGATTTCCTCTGCTGTAAATAGCTTGACCAGATCTTAGTACTTCACACAGAAGACAAAGAAACATCTATATTTTTTACATACAAAAAATTCCATGTTAAAATGGCATCACACTCAAAACGTTCCAGAGGTTTATGTATTCATTTGGGATTGGTAAAACTTCAGCAGTTTGAAAGTGAAGAACACACAAGGTGTGATGTCCTCAGGGATCAATGATTATACCATGTAACATGAAACATAACACCTTGCTTATGCACAAAGGCTGTAGTGAATTAAGCTGCAGGGTTTTTTACTAATTTTAAAGCAAAGTCTTCAGCTGTGCCTCCACCAAGCCTTACGTGTATGTTTCTGTCTTAGAAGGAGCAAGGAGAACAAGAAAAGGAATAAGCAAGCATAGAGATGAGTCAGGCAACTAAATATTTTTTCCTGCATTTTTATACTCATGACATTTTTCAAGGGTTAACCTTAGCAGCTAGCAGGCTAACTGCCTTCTTTGTATGGTGCAAATAACTCTCTTGCTACCCCATCAATTGTAATCTATTGATTGCGACAGCAAAAAATGTTAGACCAGAAACTGCATCTATAAAATGGGTAACCATATAGGCAATTTTAGGGGAAACTGTCAAATAAATGCCCTTATAATTGCCGAAGGCAATTTCTCTGTAACATTACCTCTATGTGTATATCCCTTACCTCTGTAAAGATAGTGACTAACCACAGCTGTTGCATCTTTAACTCTCTCCAAAAGACGCCCCAAACCTTTCAAAATCAGGTCACCATCAAATGTGATTCTGGCTAAGACTGAGTGATGCCTGTCAGGGTGATATAAAAGTGGGGAACCTCCATATCAACTTCCATATTCCATACAATGGGCTTTCTTAGTGAGGGATTCTTTCATGTGCTGCTAAGGCTACACAGTCCCCAGAATATCTTGGGCTGGAGGGATGGCTGCGGCCTCCCATTCTTGCCACACTGACCTGTGAAGCAGGCCCAGCACACCAAGATAACCATCCTGCACCATTCTCTGGCACAAAATGCATAAAAGACATCCCTCTCCCAAAGAGCAAGAGCTTCCACAAGAGTTTTGCACAGACACACACTCTCTCTCCACACACACAATTATGGCTGAAGGAATAATACCTAGGCTCCTACTGCTTCTCACCTTCTCTAACAAAAGATCTAAGCTGACATTTTCTAGGCAAAGCTACAGCACTTCAGGCCTTTGGACCACAGACACAACTCCTAACACCAGTGAAACTGGCTATTTCACAGTCCCACTCCCAGTACAGAAGACAGACGAGACATTTGACAGGAGGTACTTTGCACCTCACGGACCTCACAGTCATCCTCCATCGTTCCTCTGATGGCTGCAGTCAGAACTACAGCTGTCCCTACCAGTTGCTTGTCTGTATGTCCCATCTCTTAGCAATACTTTACATTAAACTTCAAGGAATTTAGCAAGTCTTTGAACTCTTCCCACTGCTTTTCCATTCCTTCATCAGAACAGAAAAAATAATCTCCACTCCCCATGTTATAAATGGATTTACAAGAAAACTGTTGACTTGATGTGGTAGAAGTGCTCAGAGTTAGTAGTGTTTTTTTCCCTGCAGGGGAAACACACTCTTTCCTAAGCTCTCTCATTGAGAGTCTGCCCAACATACAACCATTCTTCAGAAAAAAAAAAGAAAATTAAAAAAAAAAAAGTGTGTTTTCATTTAAAATGTTACCTTATGGTTTCTGGCAGCTTCCTTAGCTTCTGAGTTGCAAACACGTCACTTTTTTCACAGCAGAACCTTGTCAGAGCTGGTTTTTGACAACTTCTTTGCGAGAAATCAACACCATGTTGCTGTAAATCTGGGACTAGAGCTTTGAGTCCATCTAAAATTACAAATAAAACAGACTTAGAAGATACAGCAATAACAAAATCCACAGACATGATTACCACATGTTTCCAGTTTGTAGGACAGACAGAGGAGGATATAGAACACAGCATGAACACAGAGTACAGCTATAGCTCTGTCTATCCCATAGCTGTGTTCTCTTCCCATGCTAAAGCCTTACTTATATAAACAGAAATGAAAGGCCACGTCTGTGTTCCATATGACTAAAGTCTCCATATCCAAGGATTGAGACTACTTATGGCACAATCTGCTATTGCATTTCAACTGGGGGAAAACAATACTATTGTTGTAACAGGAACAACACCTAGGTCCCGTAACCTGAAAATACACATTCCAAAGCTTGGAGGACACTTGAAGAGATAGAGAGGAGAATAGATGGAACACTGTAAATGGAAAGATGCTGCTGCTGTTTTCTATATAAAAAGCTGGAATCCCAGCCACAGTCCTTCATGAATGTTTATCTACTGAAAGGACTTTTTTTGTTGGTGGTGGTTTTAGGTTGTTGTTGCTGTTGTTTGGTTTGGATGTTTTTAGAAAAGCAGTTCTCTCATGGTTGTTTCATATTCTGTTTTCTGGGTAATAAGCTAATAAATACATGCTGAATATCTAGTTAAAACACTGCAAGCACAGATTATTGCTGAAGAAGTCCCACATTCAAATATTATTAATGGCAACAACAGCATCAGAGTTCCCACTTCTCCAATGATTAGGAGTAGATCTGAATTGTGGATGGGAAAGATTTAATTCTCTGAACAGAAATACAGATTTTCCTAACCAATGTAGAATGAAATTAAAACTTAAGAGATGAAGTACTGAAATCTATAGAGCAGTAATTCTAACTTTAGTCACTGACTCGTGAATAGAAATCACAGCTGTTATTGGGGTTAAAGCTATATTTTTTTTTGATTCAAATGTTTTCCAATGATTTCGTAGCTATGTTGTCCCCTGTAGAAAGGGACATGTGAGCACATGGGAAAGAAGAGTCACAATTCTTAAGAGAGCTGCCTTATAAATCAGAAGGGCTTTTGAATTGCTGTATGAAAGCATATAAAAATTACATTTGTGTGAAAGCAATAACATATTCTTATTAGAGGGGAAGCACTAGCACAGAAAGAAAAAAAAACACAAAATCACAGGAAAAAAAATATCACTAAAACTTCTTGCATTTGTCTAAGGTGTTAATTTTGAAACCGGAGCAGATTTCATTAGCTTTTTTGCCATAATCTTTTGTTTCTGGTATCTGTTCCCTTTCTAAGCTCTGAATGGAAACAAAGGACCAAAATAGTAGAATATTCCCAGCCCATTTAAGAGTGTTCCCATCCTCTTGAAAAATTATTTGTAAAGCTAACAGAAATGGTGGCTAACGCTAAACACTTAAGAGCTTGGTGCCTAAAGGAACTCTCCATCTCTGATTGTTACCAAAACACATTCCTCCATGGGAAAGGGTATGTGAAAAAGCAGCAATTCACTTTCAGCAAAACAGCATCGGCACAGCTATATTCAGGACTGTTGTGGTTTAATGCATTCAGCCAGTGGCAAACACCACACAGGCACTTGCTCACCCTCCCCCTCCGGGGCATGGGGGAGACAATTAAAGGCTGAAAGGGAAAAGAGACTCGTGGGTTGAGATAAGAACAATTTAATAAACAAACAACAATAAAATTGAAAATATAATAACAATAATAATACCGGTAATATACACAAATACACAAATGAGTGATACACAGGGCAGCTGCTCACCAGCCAATGACAAAGGCTCAGCCTGTTCCCAGCTAATGAACCCAGAGCAGAAAGAGTCCCAAAACTGCAATCCTGGAAAGGAAATGAGAGCCTGAGCATCCAAGAGACCCAGAGCCAACCCCAAGAGAGAGAGATGACCCCCAGAGAATAAACTTCTGGACAGAGCCTCATCTATACACTGGGCATGACATGCATGATATGGAACAGACCATTGGCCAATTTGGTCTCAATCCTAAACCCAAGGTCGAATCCTGGGCTAGTAACTGGGGCTGTGCTTCCTCCCAGCCTCTCCTGCACCCGCAGACACTGGCACAGCAGAGAAGGCGAAAAGTCCTGACTGTCCTGGCAGCAACTACAAACATCAGTGTGTGATCAGCCGCCTACTCAGATCAAATCCAAAACAATCTCGCACTAGCTACAATGAAGAAAGTTAACCCCGTCTCAGCCAAAACTAGGATGACATATTTATAAAAAAAAAAAAAAAAAAAAAAAAAAAAAAAAAAAAAAAAAAAAAAAAACACCACCACACACCAAAACACAGTTCCTACTCGGTTTTATATGGCTTAGACTGTAAAAAGGTTAAACAAATCTTGTGACTTACATTTGCAACAGGTGGAATTTCTAAATCAGACATTAGTTGATGTTTTTATAAGTAGCTAAAAATGAGGCTTCAAAGACACTACAGGTAGACCCTAATGCCCAATGATACCAATAGATGTCTTGAACGAGTTAAAAAATACTCAAGTTAGATACCCACGGTCAGGCGTGTGAAACACAGAACTTCTGAAAAGCCTGTTTGTATTTTTTTTTCCAGGTGACTACATATTTTGAAAATCCAGCCCCAAATTACTAAGAAACTCCAGGTCCATTTATAAACAAATAAAGCATGATTCTTAGGAAGCTAAGTAGGCTTCTCATTCATTTTTTAAACCAAGACTTGAGCTATAAAGTCATTCGTACTCTTCCAAACCTGTATGTATTTATGCATTAATTCTTCATGGGTGTGCTTCTACAGTACAAATGTTTTGAAGTATGAGCAGTCTTTCATATGTAAATATTTAAAATCTCATACAGTACTAAACAACTGAAAACCTGCATTTAAATACAGTGAGTGCAGTATTTCTTTTTAAACTCAATTTAAAAACAAATAATCTTTAACTAAGTGCTATTTAGCCTCTTTTATTAGAGGTTCAAGTATAAAACTAGAACAATTCACTTCACTGGTATAGACTAATTTTGCACCTATAGCTGTATAACAGCATATCTTGCTGACTAACAGGTAATACTAATAAAGCACAATAAACTGTTCCTGATACTGACAATCACAAACATTACTTAGTTGAAATCTTAGTACGCGTTTACATTTACCTTCTACAGCTTACATTTTTAAAAGTGGAAGATAAACAGAAAAATAAGACTTGTATTACATATCGCTTAACATGGGGGAGGGAGGGAAGGAGAGGCAGGCAACTGCACAGAAATTGTTCTACCTCTTTCATAATTACTTTGAAAACACTGAAATCCTGAGTGTGTAAGTCTTCTTCCTGACACTCAACAAACAGGCAACACAGCCCCTCAGTAAATTCAGCGTATCACCGGGACTCACAGCTTGCTGATCTCCGGGAAAGGTCGTTTCTGTCTACATTGCTACCACAAGGCTACACATCATAGCGTTAAGCTTTTTAATACTATTTCTGGCAATAAGACTCCAGGAGATCAATAGTGCTGTTTCCTAGGCTCTAAAACTGCTTTTAGTGATATACTGTATCATCAATGTCCAATGAAACGAAATCCTGACGTGTCATCTCTTCCACAGAAGATTTGTCACTGTTGTCCTTTTACCATGTTGAAAAAAGGGGTTTATGAATGAAAAACATGCACTGTAAGTAATTCAACATGCCCATCTCAAAGCAGATGATGAACACAAAGGAGACTAATTCTGTGTGAAAATTATGCCCCTTACATTAAAAACTCAAACACTGACAGGCAAAGGTGTAATGTAAATGATACATTCCACTGCCCATCATATTAGTCCCACCATCAACGCAAGTCAATTCTGACTGAGTGGAGATCACGGTCCATATTGTCAAGTGTATACAAGTATGACAAACAAAACAAAAATCCCAAATAATACAAAAAAAGACATAAGCTGCATTGGCTTAGAATTCAGTCTCATTTCTGCATTTGCACCATAGCATAGAAATAGAAAGACAATATTTTTAAATACTATTTTCAGGAAGCTCAAACCATCATCAGACATATTTATTTTGCAAAAAAATTAACATGTTCTTTCTACACAGTCATACATTCTAAAACAATTTTAGCAGAATTGAATTGAGAAAATGTAAAACTTGTGTGTATACTTTTTGGAACATAAATCTCCCCACAGAATTTAACCTAATCAGCTAACCAGCCAGCCCAAGAGTCTGACAAACATGTTTGCTTTTGAAAAGCAATCACGAGAAATGTGGAAAAGTGTCAGTTTCTCCCATCCTTGTTCTGTCTGCAGGAAGGTGGGAGTGACAGCAAGTGTGATGACACTTAAATGACAGGACTTCAATCCAGTGAAGTCCATCATTCAGAATCTCTGTACAACCTACTTTCTTTTTATGAGTATTTTTCCAATAGTAGATGACTATTTTTTAACAACCATGCAGTAAGAACATACTTCTTCTAACGTGGGTGCACTTTGTTAGTAAAGGACAGCTGTCACAGAAAACTAAAAAAAAACCAAAAACAAACAAACAAAAAAACAACTTTAAAGTTGATTTTTGTCTGAGCAATTTTTTCAGTGTGGCTTGTTTTGATTATCTCAAAATCACTTGAGGAAAGGTCCAGATGTAACCAAGAAAAACCCAACGTGAAAATGAACACCCCTGCAAAAATATGAATACATATAATTGAATCACTTCAGGTACACAGGGCAGAAGAAGAGGTCCATCTTTCTGTTATTATTTTATTTTCATAAGGCCCCATATTTGCTTGGATAAATTACTGTCCTGATTTCAGCTGGGACAGAGTTAACTTTCTTCACAGTAGCTAGTGTTCTGGATTTGAGCTGAGAAGCAGCCTGATCACATACTGACATTTGTAGCTGCTGCTGGGACAGCCAAGGACTCTTCAGCTTCTCTGCTGTGCCAGTGTCTGCAGGTGCAGGAGAAGCTAGGAGGGAGCACAGCCCCAATGACTAGCCTAGGATTCGATCTTGGGTTTAGGATTGAGACCCAAATTGGCCAATGGTCTATTCCATATCATGCATGTCATGCCCGGTATATAGATGAGGAACTGTCCAGAAATTCTGTCTTTCTCTGGGTCATCTCTCTAGCTGACAGGGTTGTCTCTGGCTCTCTCAGTCAGGTCTCAGACTCTTATGTTTTCCAGGATTGCAGTTTCAGGTCTCTCTCTCTGCTCTAGGATCATTAGCCAGGAACACAGCTGCACTGTGTCATTCATTTGTATATATTATTATTACTATTACTATTATTGTCTCAACACATAAGCCTCTTTTCCCTTTATGCCTTTAACTCTCTCCTCCAACCCTGGGAGGGGGAAGGGTGAGTGAGCAGCTGTGCAGTGTTTGAATAGCACCAGCTGGTTCAAACCACAACAATTACATAGGGAAGGAGGCAAAACAGAGTATCACACTGAAAGGCAATAAAAGTAACTCCAATGTTCTGACCATAGTCCATAGCTGCTAGAAGACCTCACTCACTCACAGAAGCTCACACACACACACACACACACACACACATTATCCTGCACAAGCCTGCACCAGTTGGCTTTGTTTCTACTGAAAGTGACTTTTCATTCCCAAAGCACATTCATGCCTTTCCATTCCCTAGAGAAAGATTCTTCTCCAAAGACTGAAAAATCAAGGAAAGTTCCCTCAAGTTTTTTGCAAAAAGAGGAAGTTACTTCCTCCCTGCTTATGTAATAAGTTAAACACTTTCCCTTAATCTTTAACAAAAACAGGACTGAATTTTTCCACAGTGGTAAACCCTGGCTTAATACTGATCCCTCTGGAGAATTTTATTTCATTGTATTTATGCAAGGCTCAGTATAAATAAATATCTTTAAAATCCAACCCCCTAATTAGTATAGACATGAAAAGAAATGTGGAAAATAGAAGTAATCTACGGAAGCAATACATGTGAATCAATAATGCCAACCAATATTTATGGATCTCATTATCTCAACATGTGCTTTTTAGGATCATTTTAAATTACTATTAAAAACAGCCATAGGTACATTCAGAATTAATATTTTAGAGTTCAAATGGTCTGCATTTGCCAGTGCAGATATGCATTTGTTATATAGCTCTATTGAGACAGCTCTATTATATAGCTCTATTAACTCAAGGAACAAAAGGTATTGCAGAATATAAGAGTGTTCTGTGGAAGAAGAGATTTCTACAGGAAAATGATTCAATTATTCTAAATCAATTATAACAGGAACAGCTACATAGCTCTATATCAATCTCCTTATGTGTTCCTAATTCTTTTGTATATTGCCTGCGGATAGTTTAATAGAAATTAACATATAAAAATATATTCCCCTGGGAACAAGACTCAAATACTTTGGACCATTTTTCTTACTAGAAATTCTCTTCGTGGGAGACATGCAAGAGACAAGTCAAACCCATCACTTTGTGCAAGCAACAGCAGTAGTAATAAACTCGAAACACAGCTTCCAGCTTCTCTGCATGAGACCGTTGTATCACCCACGTACATCATTGTGACATGGGAGAAACCTGCACCAAATGCAGTAACCAGAGCTTTTTGGCCAGCCCTACATTTGACAGACACTACCTGAAAAGGATAGCAAAGCCCTTTCCAAAAGGAAAGCAGACTTCATCCCTGTCAGCAACAGCAATAAAGGCATTTTTCTTAAGCAGAATAGATGCAGACCACATGATAAAGAGGGGTAAGAGACCCCTCACACAGAGCACTTCTGCCTCTTTGCTAGCTTCTTGCCAGACTTACCAGCCACAAGGACATAACATGTTAATACAAAGTCCTGTACCCAGAGAAATTAAGAAATCAGAGTGTATCTGATAAGCATCTGCTAACAGACCAGCCCCTTGGCTCAGTCCTGGAAGAGCACAACAGTGAGCACTTCCTCTGTCTTTATCCGAAGGGAATGTCTCCATGCCTCTCCCAGACTCTCCACTACTTCTGCGGAAGCATCAAAGGAGTTATGAAATGAATTACAGAGATGCCTGCTTCTTGGCTGAGAAAATACCAAGGTCCCACTCTACCTACCAGCTACATACGGCATGTGGGATCAGGAAAAGAAAAGGAAGTAAAGGGAAAAGAGTTTCAGACATCAACAGTTGATCTCCAGAGGTCCCTGCCAACCTCAGCTATTCTGTGAGTCTGTGTGAGTCTATTCCTGTTGGTCTCTCTGTCTCAAGAGGTAAAAAAGAGGCCTTGAGACATCTCTGGCAGACCTCATGTTGAAAATTCTGTCAAATCCCTCTCAAATTCAGAGCATTCCCAGAAGGCTGTACAGTAGCAATCGCAGGTGGTTAAGAGAAGAAATATTAAAAAAAAAAACAAAAACAAGGAAAGGAAGCACTGAGGAGACAAAGGAGCAGATGGGAACAAAGATAACAGTACTTATTTCCATACTATGTTTAAAAATCTCAAACTTACTTTATTACTGTCCCAAGGTAAGAAAAAAAAAAAGGACTTGTACATATGCTGCATGATTAACATAACACTGGAAAAAAGCTTACAAGGAGGAACAGACACCAATATGTCTGAGTTAAGCTGCTAGTGCAAAAATATTAGCAGCAGCTAGTTGCCTCTAATAGAGCATTTCAAGTGGTCTCGTTTGCCTTCTAAAGGGACAGCTATCGCGCAAAACCTTGCATCACCAATGGCCTCAACAGGGTTGTAACGAGAAAAACAGGCTTTGGATGGAGTTTACAATAAAAGGAGAGACAGGCATTTCTAATATCCGTAGAACCTGGATATTCTCCAGCTTGCAGACCCAGGTGGCCTGGTGAGCTGAACACAGCCATTGCCACACGTACTGCTGTGTGCTGGCACAGTTATGGCTACACCTGGTACATACATCTTCAGCCTATTTCTTTCAATTTATGCTACAAGAGTCATTCTCAATAAAACAAACTTAACAACTTCATTTGCAACCACACTGAAGGAATGCAAACCTTCATGAATCTAAAAGATACCATGCTGGTGTTCATATTAATGAAGTTATGAAATATTCCATTAGCACATCTTGGAGTATGAATAATTTCTCGCTGAATTTCACTCAGCAGCCTCTTCCTCCCATGTGGCCCATCAAGATAGGACATTATCTTTTAACTTCCAGAAAACATGACTTGCAAGGGATGATTGAAAGACCAGAGTTGTTTATTCTAGAAGAGAGCATGAAGGGCCTTTGCAACGATAACTCCAAGCACACAAAAGGGCTGCTGAACAGAAGGGAATACGCTGCTCTCTCTGTGTTTTGTGTATAAAACAGCCAGTAAAAGGATTAGATACAAGACAAAGATTTCTAAACACAGGGACAGAACAGCACATTGCTTCAGAAGTTTATGGAGTCTCCATCACAGATAGTCACTAAAGACAGGTTAGACAAACAACTGAAGCAGTACACAGTTCAACTGACACCTCCTTGGACTGTATTATCTCCTTTTTTCATCTTTTCATCAATATTCCTGTAAAATAAAACTTTGTCAGATACAGCAAGAAGTAGCCCTTATCAATTTACATTTATTGTACCACACAGCATAAAGAACTTGGAAATGCAAAAAGCACAGAAATGCAGCCTTGTAAAACAAAAGATCCAGAACCCCTCTGTGTAAGCAAAGTTTGGGGCTGTGTTTCTGTGTGTACAAGTGCACTCTTCAATGTGGAAGACTGTAACCTTGTTCTCTCCTTCTGGGTCATTACGAACACAGGAATTCCAGTCACTATTTTTCAGGCCAGTTGTATCTCACGTGTGTATCACACATTCACCACCAGCTTCTACGCTGGCTGATCACGGCCTGATTCAGGCAGCAGATACAATGCAGCCAAAGAACCTTCGGTGTTACTCCACTAACACCCAACACATGACACTGCATGGCAAGGTGACAGTAAGGCTCAGTTTTCTTTAGATAATTTGTGGTAGTTTTTACAAGAATAAAACTGTTACATGTGCATAGCCACAGTCCTTGGTACCCTTTTAAACCAGTCTAGGTTTGCACTCATTATCTTAAAAAACTTTGAGAAGGAAGAAAAAAAGAAAACAAAAATAGTTTGGATGCAAATCAAAGTCCGCTCCAGTCCACATCTTTATTTGACCTTACTGTCTTGTTTAACTGAAGCAACTGGAAAGAAATCCAAATCAGAGTGTAAAGGCTAACCACGGATGTCTTCATGATCTCACACCTGAACTAATAACCAAAACCCATAAATAATTCAAATTGGCACCACACACCCTACCCATTAGAAGTAGAAAGATGATCTGCGAACTCCTTGGAGTCCATAATAAAGCCAAATACCAAAGCTTGCTGCATCCAATGGGACAGATAGGACAGAGCGGGATGCCTTTCTCCTCTCCTCTGGCTATGAAGTTTTAACGTGTAACCTCCATTTAATCATCACCTTTGTGTCCTCTGCATAAGGGAATGTCAAGAACAGCTTTTATTACTGCAAATTTATCTCCCTCTTGATAAGCTCTCAGCCAAGAGGCAAATCAACAATCCAAGTTTGATTTCCCTTCTCCACCCCAGACTAATAATACTATAACTACAGTCAGGTCCAAACCTCTATTAAAATTAAATCTACCCCTGTGCCCAAAAAGTGCCTCCAGCAGGACAAAATAAATCTGGGTAACTATGAGTAATGAAATCATGCTGCAAAAAATTGAAAATACCTGTCAGTCCACAAGAACAAGTCATCTCTCTTTTGAACTCAATTCATATACAGTCTACAGCCACAGGGATTTTTTTTGGCTCCCCTCCAAACCTACTTCAACAGTAAAACAGACCATAATATTTCTGCACCCAGGAAAGCATTCTAAAGTCTTTTTTAACCTTCAAACCACAGTTCAGAGACGTTGGCTGACCTAACTCTTTTCCTACATCTTGGCAAGTTTGAAATGCCTTGTGTGTTGAGATCAACAACCGCTCAGAGCTGCTCTGTCTATGGCATCCATCCATCCACCCTTCTTGCCAGCAGAAACAGTAACCCCTTGTATGGGCAGAGGAAGAAACCTGACTGCTTCTACACTGATCTCACCAATTGCTGCTTAACAGCAAGGAATATCTCAGTTGCATGGAAAAACGATTACCAGTGAGAGGAAAAAAAATATTGAGCCTGATAGCGTCATCCAGTGGCTCCTGAATCATCTTTCTACTGGTACAAAGACATTGATGTGAAACAGTTCAAATATCTCCTGTAATTATGAATGATATTTTAACTAAAAATTCACTATATACCTATGTGAGACTTATAGGATATTATATGTCATGTCACTGTAATAATTCTTACTACAGTGCTCATATAAACATATACAGATAGAAAATTTAGCTCACTTTTTACATTTAAAATATGCCTTACTAGTAAGTTTTCCACCCCAAGATATGGAAGGCTTATTTCACTGGAAAATATGAGGTTAATCCAACTCCAGATCAGAACTCGGAAGAAGAGAAAACAGAACAGGAAAACAGCTCTCTGTGACATGCAACTTGATTGTGTGAATAAGTGAGATCTGGGTTATTTAAAACAGCATAGTACTGCCAGCTTGACGCATTCACAAATCATAAGCCAGATCCCTAGGAATTCCAAACAAGGCTTAAGAACCATGAATTTTACAAAATTAAAATAGTATGGATTTCCTGTTATTTCCCTATGTGTGCTTAAGCACTTGGATCACATTTCAAGCTACATTTCCCCTACAGCAATATCAGCTAAAAAGATTTTTCTTTTATTTTACTTTTCAGTGAAAGTTGAGATTCTCCTGCAATCACACACTCCAAGGGCTGGGACCATGGCACAGATGCTAATTGCTAGTATTCAAAAAGTAGAGGCTTGGAAAAAGAGAGCTCTGCTTAGGCTTTGACCCTGTGCTCATATCTGCTGTTCGAAACAAACAAAATAAAGAGTGGAACAAAACAGGAGTGTTGGGGGCATATATCCTTACAGAAATAATCAAACGCCTTGTTCCTCTACCTGTCAGTGTGTTTCAGCACAAGTTTTAATTGTTTAAAATTACTGCATTACTGTGGATAGAAATAATGAACTTATCACCTAACTCTGCCAGAGACAGAAGCAGAGATTCTAGAGAGTTCCCAGATGATTGGTGTTGCCAGTTGAGTCCTACAAAATTCACTCTACCTTGAATCACAACATATTTCCTGGGAAGGATGTTAAAAAGGCCCCCATATGAGACAGTGTGTGTATCTGGTCTGCTGATACCTTTTTTGTTCCAAGCAGTCACACACAGTTAATGGCAAAGAAGAGGTTAAGAAACAGCGTAACTAAAACGCCAAAATTATTTCCATGAAACGCAATTTTTCTTAGCTAGTAAGAAAATAAACTCTTTTCAGCTCCCTTAATCAAAACCAGCATGCTTGTGCTTTTAATTATATCCTCTAACTGTGAGAAGAGTAATTTGGCATCATGCAATATAATATTAGACTGACCTCCAGAAAAAGGCAATCAAAATTACATTAAAATGTTATCAATTTTCAAAGACTAATCAAGGAGCACTGAGAAGGTAGAAACACTAACCTGTTGATAAATCACTGACAACCAATTTATCTTCTAAGGTTTTATATCTCACCTTAGCTGATTTCCTTAACTTCGGATCTGTTTTCTCTCTCAAGAGTTTTGTTAGCTTTTTTAAAATGCTTCACTCAAAAAAAAAAAAAAAAAAAAAAAACAAAAAAACACCCAAAGAAACAGTGGGGTCACAATTTTTGATGTAACGTGAGAATGCATGGGTCAAATGCATTTTCATTCCTGCAATTTAAATTTTATCACTTCTTGAAAAGATTCCATAGATTTTTAAATATTTCACATACTTAGTACTGAGAAAACCAGTTAAACTGTTAGTGTCACAAAATATTTGTGTGAAGGAGAAAAGCAACTAATGCCTAAACTAATGTACCAGGATGATTAAATGGGACAAAAGGTGGAGTATGCATCTGACTCCCTGAAGTTACCAGAAGTATAAGGGTTTAAAGATTTGCTTGCATTTCTCCATTAAAGCAGCTACATCAGAAGTGTCCTACAGTTTTTCCAGTATCAAAAGTTCTGTTTTACTCAGATGCAAATTAAGGTAAAGACACTTTTAAAATAGAAAATACTGTTCTTCTGGATGACAGTCAAATAAATGGTTTGCAAATAAATCTCCACTGTTGCCTCTCACAGCAGGCCACTAGCTCCCAAGGTGCACAAACTCTACACTGTTCCCCCTGCCTCACTCGCCTCAGCCTCTGCATCTGTCCCCAGCTCTTCTCTGGACCCTTCCTGTTCCACTCCCACTAAGAGCCCTGCTCCCCAGTCTGTGGCCCCGCAGGTCCCAGTGCTGAGCGGACCCAGCTGCTCCCTAGGACACACAGTCTTTCCTCCTCTCTCCCCCAACAGCTCCACACAGACCCAAAGCCCATCACCAGACACAGCCTTTCTCCTTCTGGCCCTGCCAGAGGAACAGACACACGTACCCCTTGTCCCTTTTATCAACACATGCCACAGCTGAAATGGGCAGAGTTGTCACGGGAATCTGGATACTAGCTCACAGCAGCTCTGCTTGCTCCTTGGGTGCAGGGAACTGGGTAACCCTGCCTATTTCACTTGGGACATTGGGCATCCTCTGAGATGCTTAGTGGTCGTGAGCACAGGACAGAATATCTTTACTGTCATTAAGGAAGTGGTACCGTTCCTTTATTATAGAGGACAACCCAATGCAAAAGAGCTATATCAGAGAGCCTATGCGTTTCACGTGTTTAAAGCTCACCAGTGACATTTGAAGTCATCTAAGAAACAGTCTGAAACAGAATCAGTGCTGATAACTTGCATCCAGAGTTCCAGTCCAGTTCAGAATCTACCATCTCCTAAATACTGTCACCAGTTGTGTGGGACATTACTCATGCTTTTCCAACATCTTGAAATCTCACTCCTATCACGAAATTATCAGGAAAGAACATATCTACTAAAATAGCAGCTTCTACATCAGCAAAGTGCTGATTAGAATTTCGAGTTAAGTAAATACATGCAGTTGACTACTGTTCCTCAATCTAGCCTTCAGAGATGATACTTGGTCAAACCAAGCACATTCCATATACTTTCAAAATACAGACAAGTATAATGTATACCCTGCTGGTGACAACTCAAAAGAAACCAATTTAGTCACAAAGTAATGGCTGTGACAGACAAGTAGCTAACATATTTTGTGATGGATAAGATTGTCGGATTTCTCCAGGGCAGTTCTGTCCCCTAAGGTCATTATCACATATAGACATTCTTGTTACATTGAATGCCTGGCATTTTCATATTCTATGAGGACTTTATTTAACTGACATCTACAAAAATAAACTATATTACAACAACCTAAATAAATGGCTTTTAATTCTGTCTTTCTTTTTCCTAGTCTTATTACGACAGAGTCTGAATGAGGTACCAATAGGCATAATAACTTTTAAAGTGGTTTCAGTGAACCTGATGAGACAGTATAGCTCATGGGAAGTAGTACCTCTTGAAGAGGTGATGGTATTTACGCTGTCACAGACCATGCCAAATTAAACCCATCATCACTTAGAACCTGCGCCCTAAGGAGCAGGCACCATGCCATCCAAGCAGATGGGCCAGGAGTGCACACAGCCAAGAGACACTGTTGTGTGTATTAAATATGTTTGTTGAGGGCAAGCTTCCCAATTGGGAGTAATGAAATAGCTATCAGGGATCCTCTGTCCATACACAAAAGGTATCATCTAGGCCTGTAACAGCTTAGCTTTTTAAAAATAAAACCTCACGGCATCTACGAGAAGCAAAGGATCACGGTAACAAAGCCAGGTGAAGACATTTCCAATAAAATCTTCATCCCCCTTAAGCATTTCTGACAGAAGCCAAGTATATTTGAGGATCAGAAGGAAAGTCCTAAAGCCAGACTCACTGAGAGAAGAGGACAGTTACATACAAACACTCAGTGAATAAATTCAGAGTCACCTGAGAAATAAATATAGGCAAGGTATCATTACTTTCTTTTCTGCTCAAGAGGCTTATTTTCACTTTATGTAAACAGTTAGTGCTGAACAAAAACTCATCCTTTAGTCAGTGATTTCAGTCCATTTGCCACAAGCCGTTCTAAAACAGACACATATAATTACACAGGTAAAGTGTGAGAAGTAGGTTTCAGGGAAAATGCAATTCTCCAACCTGCTTCTTGGAAATTAGGGTAAAACAGCACAACAAAGCTCGCCTGAACTTGCACCCAGCCAAAAACAAGAGCTCTAATCCATGTAAACTGCTTCATTCATGTCACCTAAATCAGGGAAATCTGACATTTCCTCATTTCCTGTCTCAGTAAGAAATCTTTTGGGTTTTTGGTTTAGGGAGGCCTGCAGCAGTTTTTTTACCTCTTCCTTGAATTTCCACCTGTTTCATTCCTCTAGCTTCTTCAGTTGGACTATGGTCCATGTACTGCGTTTAGAGAGCCCAAGTGCAAGACTCCTAAGACCATTCTTTTTGTATGGCCTTGCTGTTTGAAGACACACTTTTCCTGCTGTCAGACAAAAGTTGATCTGATCTCCAACTTCTGAATTGTTCAAAGGGTTTGTGACAGTAGGTGGCATACACGCATACAATCATTTGGAAAAAAAAAAAGATCAATAGGTTATTTAGGAACAAAGCATCCATGTTTCTCCTCAAAATTATCAGGAATCTTCTAATGAAAGTGCTTAGGTTGACTAAATTAGTGCAATTTATCAAAGGGCAATGCTACAAACATGAAAGCTCTCCAAGCACATATTCAGGCTTAACAAGCATCAGACTATGATTAGCAAAAAGTCGCCAAACCTCATCACAGTGAAAACATTGATTGTAGTCTACTCCAGATGTTACTAATGTTATCTGGAAGCCTGCTGCTGCCAATCAAGCCAAATCTATTCTCCTCTTCAGCGATTCAATCAGCTGACATGATATGGCCGCAGATGTTCCATAACAGCTGTTGTCTTAAAAAGAACTAACTTGGTGAAAACTACAGATGTTTTCTGCCTTACTTTCAAAAAAACTCTTAACTACAGAGTCATATATAGCAACTTCCTCTGTGTGTGCATGTGTGCATGTTTGCGGTTAGTGACCAGTTACGCTGCAGAGGAAATTCACAAAAAAAAAAAAAAATTTATAGGATTTGCAGGAAGCAAAACAAATTTTAGGTAGTCATAAATCTACCCACCCAGCCTATTCCACTCACAGATATAATAGCAAAGGTGATGGCTAAGGAACTAGAAAATATATTTGCTGAAACTTTGGTACCCCTGAACTGCAGTAAAGTAGAGCTCAAGGCAGATCTCTTTACTGTGTGATTATTTACTGAAATCTGTGTTCAGACTTCACTGTTTCTCTTCCACAAAATACCCCTTGGCTTTCAAGTGGCAGGGCTGGAATGGCTTTTTTGGACTCTCAGAACACGTGGCGATGACCTGCTCAGCATGGTCTCCTGAGCCTCTGACCCCTTTGGCTTGCTCTGAACACTTCTACTCAGGAGCACACCATGGCTCAGACCTAACAGCCAGGCTCTCCAGCCTCCCAGGGTTTATGATCAGCAACTCTGATCAGACCGCCTTGCCTTCCCCGTATTACTAGATGTAGAGGAAATTATGGGACAATCCACATGGGGAAAAGATGACTTACATTATGAAAAAAAAAAAAAAAAAAAAAAAAGAGAACACACAACAGAGCCACATCTTCAGCTGCTGCGAACTAATATAATTCCATTAACTGGGTATTCTACTGTCTAGGAGACCTACAACCCTAAAAACTTTCACCAAACACTACATCACCACAGACAGTCATGCTGCTTACAGATAACCGTCAGGACTATCTTTTAATAGGAAGGTAGGAAAAAGCAGAAGACCTGGCATTTTGAAGGGCTGAATCTGAAGGAGACTGGTTGGCTTTTTTCTTTTCTTTAAACAGTGAAGACTGAACTCTCACTTAAAAAACGGTATTTTTATTGGTAAAAGTTGGGAGATGGGCTGTAGGCTGAACTTTATCCTAACCCTATCACTATGTGAGATAGCGGTATTCGCCTCTGTGTTTTCAGGCACATGATTCAGGCATCCAGCTTAGGAAGCCTTCTTCAATGGGCACTTGAAGGAAAAAGGTAAGTTTTTCCAGAGGCTAAGTCAGAACAACTAAATTGTCTTCCTGTCCCTGAAGTGTATTCTGGAGACTCTTCTTCTGCTTTGTTCAGTACACTGAGAGCCTATTCTTACAACCTACATGTGTAAGGAGTAAATAGCACTTGTCTTCTACTCCTTCAGGATCCTTATGGACCTTGAAGAAAGAAAAATAACAGACTGGCCATCACCAATCAGTTTCAAGCACTCTAACAAGGCTCATACTCGCTGTACATACTGAAGGGGGATACTGAAAAGCTGTATTTCCCTTTCTCTGCTGCAGTTTTTGCCAAACCTCATCTGGTGTAATATTTGCCTATCTTTTGCAGACTTGCTCTGAAATTAGTAAGAGAGAGATAAAATACAAAACATTATCACTAACTATAATTATTACTTACTTACAGGCAGTAATTTGAGAAGAGTTGCCAACATGCAAGTATTCTATGTATTTTTTAGACTTTAGAACAGAATGCCAGTTCAATCTAGGAGTTTAATTCATGAAAGATAACAGGATCCAGGGAGGGAGAACTTAAACCACAAGTCACAGTCTACAACAGATGCAGGAAAGAAGGTGTCAGCATACCCTTTCACCTCGGACACAATAGTCAGGTATATTCCCTCACCACTTTGGCAGCACACAATAGAAAGAATAGAACACAAAAAATGAAACTCGGCCTAATGGTAAGGTTAAAGGTACAAAAATTTACAGACACAGTATTTTACTTTGATGGTGAAACAGCAGCTGGCTGAAAAGGAATCACATGTTTCAAAAAAAGGCTCCTGATAATTAAGATTGCTCACCATCCACCTATAGCCCATTTTAGACTAATTATACCACTCTCAATCCTTTTGGTCACGTTGATCAGGCAGAAGAGGTTTGAATACTGACAATCTTTTCCTCTCTTATTTTAGTCTCAATTGCTTACAGGTCTCTACTTTAAGGGTCCTCAAGAGGCAATGTTCCGGGTTTTAATGCTGGAAGACAAGGGATCAGCCATGTTTGGAATGAAGGTCTGCAGCCAGGATCCAATCCTGACTGCCAGCTTTCAGAGAGGGTGCTGCCTAAAAAGCACCCAGAAAGATCAGTTGGTCGCAAGGATCAGTTTGCATCAGTTTGACTATCACCTGAGAGCATTCATGCTTTATCTGTGTAAGCCAAAGCAAAGGGCCTGGCATGCACCAAATTCTTGGAAATGTCAAGTACAGAGAACACCAATCAGAACAGAAATACCACCTACAGCAATGAGGACATAGCAGAATTCACACTGGACAGCAGCCAGAGAAATTCCAGGGTGAGATATTAGTCTTTCACAAAAAGAAGACAAGAGGTATCTCTTCATTTCCCTCCAAGGCTATTGCATGTTAGCCTAAAAACAGTGCAGGAAAAAAATCAGGGCTTTGCAGTAGAACAAACTAAATGGAACACATGACGCAGCTGTTTTTGTGATTTCACTTCTTGGCCAGAAGGTTTTTTGCAAAATCAGCCATTTCTTGATAACTAAAAATCTTCCACCAGTCACAGAAAGAGATTAGATAACCCAGGTGCTTGACTTTCCCACAGAACTTCTTCTAAAACCTTAACAAAATACCATGAACTAACACTTTTTTTCTTTCAGAACCCACTGTAAATCTGTCTTCCAAAAGGAACTTACTATTACTAGAGCTTAGTTTTGCCACTAGTTGCATATTAAAAAATGCCTCTGTTCAAGACAAACTGTTTTCCATTTCCTATTCCCATCTGCAATGAAACTGGAGGCTCTGCCAATGAAGTATAAGTCAGTGACTGGATGTGGTCTCCCCAGTCTTTGTGGCTAGACCAGTGGAATGCACAAGCTGTTCCTAGAACTTCCATGCTGAAAGAAGGATTTAGCTTCTATATATTTGGTATTTTATTTGCAGATGGAGGTGACAGCTAATGAGCTGTTCTCTCTTTCCAATATCTTCCTGATTTAAGTTTTTCACACAAAGGAGCCAAAGCATGCGTTAGATGTGTTCCCTGTGTTTGCCCATATCAGGTAGAAAGATTAGCTGTGAACCAAAATGAATTTTCTTGAAAAATAAATTCAAGGATCATTTTGTTTTCTAGGAACCTGCAGGTTCCATGGTCCTGTTTCTGTCTTTCTCTTTTTTCCCCCACGCTGTCTGTCCTTGTGTTGGCATGAAAAGGTATAAGAAAGAGCTAGCTCACATCCTTGCAGCAAACCAGCCACAACTGGATACCATTGTGATAGCAACACAAATCCTCAAAAGCCAAAATGAGTATGGTGCAGCCACCAACAGCACATTTGCCAAAACCAGAGGTGAATAAGGGTCTACAGCATCTGGAGCACTTGGGCAGACAGAAGATCTGAGGCGGAAGGGACCCAACAGCATTCACGTGTGAAGAAAGGGTTACCACGCTTATTTTGGTGACATTAGCCCTTGCCAGTCTTTCACCCTTTTCACCCATACCCTCAGTTCACTCCCAGTTTCTTTCTGCCAAAACACTCCCAAGTACTGAATTCCAGAATAACCGAATTCCAAAAATTAGATGAGATACCCAAATCCTGCTTTAAGAATTAAAACCCTTCCAGTGGAGTTCCCTCATTATTTGCCTTTGTACCACCATGCACACTTCTGCGCTGTCTGCAAGGTAATAAGAAATAATTAATGCTAAATAGGCTGTCAAGATCTCACATCTTTAACAGAAAATGTGTATTCTTTAAAGCAAAAGAGAGTGGGGGGCAGGGTGGGGAAAAAGACCTACATACTTAACCTGAAAAATCCTTTGCCTCCTTTGCTTACCTGCCAGAGCCGAACTATAGGGATTTTGTATTGCCTGTTGTATTTGATGACTTGCCCAATACCTAAAGCACTCAGAGGAATGCAGCTCAGGGCTGTTTCAGGTGTTATTTATGTCACCAGAGATTCTAAAGAAATCAGAGAAGTGTGAGGCCCTGAACTAAGCTCTTGCAAGGTAAGAAATTTTCAGTTGTCTCTTTATCTCAGTAATCTCAAAGGATTTAGAGCTGTATTGTTCAAGTCAGCAGGAGTATTGAAGCTGAATTTTTTGAGAACAAGCCGGGGTCGTATGAAGTACTTAATTAGCATCTCTTCAGGAACTCTGAAAATTTCCTTTCTCATGAAGGTTACAGAAGTATGTCAAGTGATTCTCAGATTTGCATGTCTGCATATAGGGTATTCTTCTCCAGTCTTTGGCAAGACCAGAGATCTCTATTGCCATTTTTTTCCCCAAGTCAGACATTTGTCTTTGTAAGCCTGAAAAAACTACGTTTGAGAGTAAATACTGTGAAACTCACAAATCCCCTGAATAGAAAGATTCTTTGAACAACTAGAAACAGCATTTTGTATTGTTCTTTTGTTTGTTTTCGATAAATTAAGAATTAGAATTTGGGAACACAAGTAGGAAGTGTTTGATCTCTCATTTTCCCACCTCTATTTCAGGCCTGGGTAATCCTCTTGCTTATTTTATGCCTTCTTTGGGTAAATCACTGGCCCCATTGAACTCAGTGGGAGCACTGCCATTTATTTAGGGAAGGCCAGTACTTCTTTTCCAGCCTCTTGGAAGCTTCTGGGGTATATGTGCAAGTTAGTCTGTAAACAGTAATTAACTGCACTTCTCTCTGTAAATCATTGTGACTTCCCAGGAGTATAGAAACTAGAAGTGTTTCTGCTTTGTTTCTTTCTCTTTAAGCTGTGTGAAGACCTTACTAGATAAACAACTGATACAGTGTGCAGGCAACTCTTAGGAACTTCCGCCGAAAAGGAAGATAGGTCTTAAACTAGCACTGCCCAAATCATCAGGTTCTTCCAAGAGCCACACCAACTTGGCTTCAGCCTTTTTTTCAAAATTGCCTGAAAAACAAAGACAATCCATGACCAGCTATGCCCTCTCTTTCACAGCTGCAAAGGTTTTAAAGGGAGCACCTGGGGCAGAGGCTCCGAGACCACGGAGCACATGCAGTCACACCAGACACTTTTAGCCCAGTGTAGCCTTTTAGATGATTCCTTGTGTACCACTAAATATTCTCCAGTGCCCTCCAACAAGCTGAGAAAAGGTTAGCTGCAAAATCAAGGCATCCCAAACAATGAAGTAAACTTGTTCTCTTCCTGGGACATCTTCTGTGCCCTATGACTTTTGCAGGGAGGGGGGGGGGGCTCAAAACACAGCCCCAGTTTAACCAACCTCTTTTTCAAGTTATGGTAATTAAAAGCCTGTTTTACTGGCAGAACCCAGAAAACAGAAAAGCATGAAAATTAAATGGATTAAGTTATAAACATAGCTTGTTCAGCACAGTTAACCAGGCACAAAGTTTATGTTGCTGCAATCTACCACAAAGGTAACCCACAGCAGAAAATCCTTGCTCTATCCAAATACCCAAAGCATCGGGATAGTCGTGTCACATCTCACAGCAAGTATCTTTCAGCATGATCATAGAACCACAGAATGGCCTGGGTTGAAAAGGACCATAGTGATCATCTAGTTTCAACCCCCCGCCATATGCAGGGCCGCCAACCACTAGCCCAGGCTGCTCAGAGCCACATCCAGCCTGGCCTTGAATGCCTCCAGGGATGGGGCATCCACGACCTCCCTGGGCAACCTGTTCCAGTGTGCCACCACCCTTTGGGTGAAAAACTTTCTCCTAATCTCTAACCTAAACCTCCCCTGTCTTAATTTAAAACCATTCCCCCTTGTCCTATCACTACCCACCCTCGTAAACAGTCGCTCCCCTTCCTGTCTATACGCTCCCTTCCAGTACTGGAAGGCCACAATGAGGTCTCCCCGGACCCTTCTCTTCTCCAAGCTGAACAAGCCCAGTTCCCTCAACCTTTCCTCACAGGAGAGGTGCTCCAGCCCTCTGACCATCTTAGTGGCCTCCTCTGAACCCGCTCCAAGAGCTCCACGTCCTTCCTGTGCTGGGGGCCCCAGGCCTGGACACAGTGCTCCAGATGATACCCGAGAGATTCCCTGTCCCACAGGTCTGAGAGGGAACTAAGCTCTCTTTTGTCTGAGATAAAAGGGCATTTATTTAGGCAGTGAAAAAAAGCCTACAATAACTACTCTCAAGCTCTGGTATCTCACTGTGTCATCATTCAAAACCATCTTTATCAGAAGTCATCCCTCAACCTAGCTGCCCCAAAAATGAGGTAAAAGCTGATATTCTGATTTCATTTTCCTAATCCTCAGCACACTAACCATTTATTCAGTTTCGAGTTACAGTATTTTTGTAACAAGTGATCTCTCCCTAATGCAAAGGGGAATACACAAGCCCCTATCTTTACGAGGAATTAGCTTATTCAATGGCATTTTCACAGAGCTCAGTGCATTTTATGAGTGAAAATTCATCACTTAAAAAAGGCATAGAAATAAAAGAGTATGATTCTGAAACTCCTCTCCACATTGTTCATCAGGCCTGATGCTTCAATCATTAAATTTACAGTTCAGTATGATCTCAGAACCTATATAGACTGTATATGTTTACAGTCTGGCTCAGTTCCTGCTTCTTGAAAGAAGAGTAGATGTAAGAGGATGCTGTTATCACTTTTGAGAGCTTCTTCTCTCCAAACTGGAGCTTACCGAATCCAAGAAGGCTAGCAGGTCTACAAAATACAACTTGTTTTATACTCCCAGCTCCAAGCAAAAGGTTTGATTCTTGGGTAAAGTGATCCTACATTATGCAGAGATTGGTGGGAATTTTGCCTCAGAGATTTACTTTCTGAACATTCTATGGGGCAAGCAGACTGGCAAGTAACTAAGGGTCGAGACAACAAAATCTCTTTCAGATGATACTCTCAAGAACAGCATATTTGGACGCAATGCAGGAATAAATGCTGCCTCAGCCCGTACTATACCCAGAGATGATTGCACATGCGCACAATCTGCTTGTGCCTTGGCTCCTGGGCAGTGACAGACACCCTAGAGACTGCGAAGCAAATTCCACCTCTCCTGGAAATTACTGCAAGCCCCTTCCATTGTATCTTTTCTCTCTTCCATGTCCTGGGATTTCCAGAAGTCAGTGGAACAGCTGAAGTAGCTGTTCTCCATTTAGGTCAGGAACTTAGCACGCCCATCTGGACTTTCATGTTTTCTTTCAGCTCCTGGCCTCTTCAGTTCAGGACTTCCCTAAGCTACAAAAACTCCTACCAGTTCTTCTCTCTTCAGGCTCACTGTTCTCAGGTGTCCACTTGCATCAGGAGTTCAAGTTTGCTTGTCCTCCTTGAATTTTCCCAAAGGACTAGGTACCAACCCCTTCCTAGGAACAACACGCAAGAACTTAATCACAACCTTAATTCCTTTAAATCCGCCTAAATCAGAAAAGACCCTGAATCAATCAAAAGAGTACAGTAACTATTTTGCAACATTTCCTGTCTCAACAGCCTCAAAAAAAATTACTTCCCCTACCTAGTCACTAACTCTTCCCTAGAACCATCCCTTCCTCTTCTAAATAATTTTTGAAATATTTGAGACAATTTATCTCTCTCGAACACAGAATACAACCAATCTCGCGAATCTTAAAGGAACAGGCTGCCACACAGTTATTTTTGGATCTGCTTTTGAATTGACAGCAGTCAATAGCAAGAGTCAAAAGCAGCATGAGCAAATCATGCTGTCACTACAAGAAACACCTGAAAGAGTCTGCCATGTCACGTTGTCTTGGATTTATTTTTATGCCCTCTTATATAGTGCAGAGATGTACACGTATTATTCCAGCTATTTAATATATGGCACTTTTTCTACCAAATTAATCCACTGGGATATTCACAAACCAAAGCTTCCTTAGAAAGGCCACACTTCCATTGAAATACCTATTGATTCAATAGAGTATGTCTGGCTTATATATTGCAAGTGGAATTGAAACCACAGAAGTCAGTAATTCAAGTATTCTACGGACCAATGCAGAAATCCGATGCTTATTTTGTGGGACTGTAATCTTACTTAGTATTACCTGATTAAATATTGGGGTTCATTCAGGTATGTATATTCATTTAGCCATTAGCAAACAAAAATCTAGTTGAAGACAATGGAATTTAATGGGTTAAGACTGAATTTCATATTAATTTACTCATTCTATGTACAACACCTGCGTCTTCTAGCATTTTCTGTGCTAACTGAACAGCTAGAGAGGCTAGAAGCTCATGGGAAGCAGAAGCTCATAATCTGGCATATGAAAAAGATCAACATTTGAGCACTGACATTTGGTTTTAAAAGAGAATGAAAAAGGTTTTTCTGCTACTTTGTAAAATATTTTATCTGCTAAATTCTATTGTAACAAGACAGGTTGAAGTCTGAAACTCAGTCACACAGTTTAAAATAAAACTTGTAACACTTTTGTGAATAACCCAATAGACAAGAAAAAGAATACATATATTCCAGGAAAAAAGCTGCAGATCCTCTTTTGATGGTAAAGGGACAATATTCTCTAGGTGAAGGAAGTTCTCGGTCTTTGTACCAAAAGCAAGACTACTGCATTTGACACTATCATCAACGTCAGAACCATCAATGACAGAGAATGTTAAATCCAAGTTGCCAATTAGGCATACGAAACTTGCAGAGGTAGATGGGGTTCAAACCGAATTACAGCTGCAAGAGTATTCCCCAGAAATTTTATTGCTACTCATTTTTATTGCAAAAAGTATCCTCTATAGAACAACCACTTCTACTATACTGCATACACTTTCACCTCCCAGGGAAAGGCTGTGGAAGAAGAGGTAGCCCAGATCTCTCCCCTCACACACATTTTCTCTAAGTGAGCTCCTAGTTTTTAAGTCTGTACTAAATTGTGAAGGAGAAAAGGTTAGCTGCTCACAATCTCAGATTCTGCAACACAGACTTTAAAATACTCTACGAAAATGAACATTTGAATGTCAGCAGATTCCACGGCTCTCAGTTTCAAGTATCATTTAACTTCCACAACCTACAACTGGTGCCTGGGAGAAGTTCGTTAGTATCGAAAAGTGCTTATTTTTTCTGAAGAGCCATGAAAAATGGTTCATCCATATAATAAATAAGTGTTATGTGAATACATGCTTTTTCACAAGTTTCAAGAAGCAGACACTTAACTGTCAAGGAATACAATACTACCCAGCACTCACTGTGAACATCACAGAACAGCTCTTCAAAATACGCCTGGACAAAACACTGGAGAATTAACTACACAAAACAATCCTGCTTTGGCATATGTATTCAAATGATACTTCATCATCCCTTTTCATCTGTAATTTCTAGGACTCTAACTGTTCAGGGATTCCAGATTCATAAATTCTTCAGCCAAATGGGCAACTGGCTGTAACAATTTCCCACCCTTAAATCAACTGCAGACCATGGACCTCCCTAAGAAAAGTACAGAGGAATTAGTACCTGAAAACTAAATTTAGAAGAGGATAACTTGCTGAGTTCAAGTCCTCAAATACATCCCATATACCTCCAGTGACACCAGCACACGTGGGGTGTAACAGCACAGTTTGGATTCAGCATGTTGATCAATGCTTCCTTCAACATGAAAGTTTTGATTTTCAAAGGAAGGAAGCATTTTACAAAAAGGTGTTTATTTGATATAAAATCAGATACAGTTATTGACAGGTATTGTGCTCCACTAATATATTAATTGACCATTATTAATGAAATATTTATCTAACCTCGCTCGAGGATTCAACTGGTATTATGACAACATTTACAATGATAAAGGCTGTGCTTCCAGAGGTACAAAAGAAAGCAAGACTTTGACAGAACTCATTACGGAATTGTGATCACCCTTAAGGTTCACTCGGGCTGTGCAGAGTTTTGCTCATCTGAGGAAAGGGAGAGCAGAAAGCCAAAGTCTGCCCCTTGATGCAGAAGGCTACCCCCAGCCCTAATGCCTAAGAGAAGGGAGTTTAACACAGCTTACAAGCTTTTAAGCAGCTGTTGATTACAGAGGTTTGTTAGGTTACTCATTTGCCCTATTCTCTCTCCAAAATAACCCCTCCACAATGAACTCCATATTAACACACACGGTGTGCTGGGGCAGAAGAGAGCATCTATAGGGTCCAGAATTGAAGTAGGTGCTCCCGGAATCCCTTGCTTCAGAGCTTATACATAACTCCACTCCCCTTAATACTACTGCATGAGCAG
>WKFP01014045.1:298664-369021 GCA_011057875.1 Pterocles orientalis
CTGGAGAATTAACTACACAAAACAATCCTGCTTTGGCATATGTATTCAAATGATACTTCATCATCCCTTTTCATCTGTAATTTCTAGGACTCTAACTGTTCAGGGATTCCAGATTCATAAATTCTTCAGCCAAATGGGCAACTGGCTGTAACAATTTCCCACCCTTAAATCAACTGCAGACCATGGACCTCCCTAAGAAAAGTACAGAGGAATTAGTACCTGAAAACTAAATTTAGAAGAGGATAACTTGCTGAGTTCAAGTCCTCAAATACATCCCATATACCTCCAGTGACACCAGCACACGTGGGGTGTAACAGCACAGTTTGGATTCAGCATGTTGATCAATGCTTCCTTCAACATGAAAGTTTTGATTTTCAAAGGAAGGAAGCATTTTACAAAAAGGTGTTTATTTGATATAAAATCAGATACAGTTATTGACAGGTATTGTGCTCCACTAATATATTAATTGACCATTATTAATATTGACCATATTTATCTAACCTCACTCGAGGATTCAACTGGTATTATGACAACATTTACAATGATAAAGGCTGTGCTTCCAGAGGTACAAAAGAAAGCAAGACTTTGACAGAACTCATTACGGAATTGTGATCACCCTTAAGGTTCACTCGGGCTGTGCAGAGTTTTGCTCATCTGAGGAAAGGGAGAGCAGAAAGCCAAAGTCTGCCCCTTGATGCAGAAGGCTACCCCCAGCCCTAATGCCTAAGAGAAGGGAGTTTAACACAGCTTACAAGATGTGTTACAGAGGTTTGTTAGGTTACTCATTTGCCCTATTCTCTCTCCAAAATAACCCCTCCACAATGAACTCCATATTAACACACACGGTGTGCTGGGGCAGAAGAGAGCATCTATAGGGTCCAGAATTGAAGTAGGTGCTCCCGGAATCCCTTGCTTCAGAGCTTATACATAACTCCACTCCCCTTAATACTACTGCATGAGCAGAAACTCCACCCCCAAGTACTTTGCTTAATCTCCTCAGGGCTTCATTTTTAAAGTCTAGAGCTTATGTCATCAACTACACCAGTGCAAGCGAGCAGAGACCACAACGACCTTCAAATAACTGCACTTCATACTTGCCTGCACTGTGGTGTACGTAACAAGGGTAAGCAAAGCCCGCACCAGATTTTGGAGGGCCTTTGAACTGGGAAGGGGAAGAACTCTCAGTTTCATCAGTCTCCAGCAGTAAGTTTGGTTTATTTTGGCTTAAATCTATTTCACACATTCTCCCTCTTCAGTCTAGCTACATTATAAAAACTGTAAGACCACATGAGCTGACAGATCAGATCAGACCAAAACACAATAGATGCCTACAAAACAGCACAGAAAAAGGAAAAACATGCATTGAAACATCCTCCAACACTCACAGTGATTTGTGCAGCAAGGACTCTCCAATCTGAGGCACTTTCTTTGCATTTGGTTGTTCCCGAGAGATTTTTCTTCCATGAATGTAGACAGTCTCCTTTTTGACATCGGTCTCCTTTTTAAAGCATGTTAAGTTTTTCACAGCCACTGAATCTTTCAGTAGGGAGTGCCACAGTTTAACATCCCACTACGGGAATAACTCACACTGTTTGTTTTGAGTGTCTCACTTTGGTTATACAAGTTTCTGTCAGTATCGGCTTCTAGATTTAAGTGAGAGAACCGGAAGCGTTCTATTTGGGCATATTGATGTTAAATAATAAAAGCAACTTCTGTTCCTTAGATTAAAACAAAACCACACACACAGATCACTGTGCCTACACAAAATCAAGCAGGCAAAAGGGCACATCTACTTGTGATATGGAAAACCACTGTATAGAAATAAAATTAAATGATACAACACAGTATAGTATTTGTCCTTGGCACACCAGTGTAGGCAGTAAAATACTACAGTGAAAAGGGTGCAGACACACTATTTCCCTTCCCTGCTATGTTCCAATGCCATAAAATAAAATGAAAGGTTCTTTGTCTTTACTGTAAATACCAAGGAGAGAAACAAGCAATAGGATTAGTGTAAGAATGATTTTTGGAACTAATATATCACTTAAACACATCTGTAGCATGCTGTATGTCAAAGAGTAACAGGGAACAGAATTTGAACCAAACCTAAATCCAGCAAGATGATAAAAGAAACTGTCTCAAGAGAACTCCCAGCTTGTTGCTTAAAACTGTGACATTAAAGTATCCTACACATTTACTCATATTTTAGGGTGTTTTTCCTGGAACTTAAATAAGAGCCTGAGACAGCGAGCAAAATTAAAGACCATAACCAGAACCACATACAAATGCAGGACCTCTTAGCTACCCACCATACAATGCAGCCCACCTTGTAAATTATAGTTTAATAATTCTTTTGTAAATGATGATATGGGTTATTGGTCATGGGTATTAGCACAACGATGCCTGGAAATGGGAATTTTACGATCTCTTAAAATACACTTGTCACTTCACTTAGTCCAATTCATTGTTCCTTGCTGTTATGGGTAATTATGGGTGCTGTCCTACGTCAGGCAAAAATACAACAGATGTGAGCAGGTATTTTGATCAAAGGGAGCCTGTAGTTCCATGTCCTGTTTTACTTCGTATAAATCAATGCTAGAATTATTTAAAAGGAAAAGAACAAAAAAGGAGTAAAAACTAAACACCTGTTCCCATTCCTGATTCCAAGGAATTCACATGAGCAGCAGGATTTTTCAATCAGTTTCAGTGAATTTTGGGTTGAGCCCTTATACATGCACCTTCTACTGAGCAACATTAATAGATACAAGTAAAGAAGGCGATTTTTTTTATTCCAGAGATGTTCTCCTGAACATTACTTACTCCCAAGTTTGAAAGTTATCTACATGGACAAAAGACCCGGGGGAAGGGAAAATCAGGACTATGGACAAATTTTATGTTGGAAGCTGGTGACAACTCAGTGCTCTGGCTGTCCAACTGCCCAACTTAAGATGATCAAATTGTTGAATCAGTTGCAAAAAAAGGAATGAGAGACTTGAAAACAAGGCAGGGGGGAATAAAACTGTGGCCTTCAGTTCTTGATTCAGATGAGGTCTTTAAAGAAGCTCTTGGTCCTAGCCATTGCCCAATCTACCTGCTTTCAGTTAGCGTGACTGTTGAAAAAGTAACAGACAGCAAAATATGTCAGCATCCTCATTTACTGAAGTCCACTGTCTAGCATTTCAACAGAAACGAGCATCAGTTCAGCTCATCGTAATGCAGGCAGTGAACTGTGCTTGCTCAACAGAACAAAAAAAGTTCATGAAAGAGGAAAGATGTACAGCCATGAACAGCAACTTCTTATCCTCCTTCAAGGTGACTCTAGAAATCATGAGTCAGAGCCTTACACCCTCCATACGCTCTGCTGATGATGCTTTGTTTCTCCCTGCATTTAATCATTTTTGGACTTCAGATGTCTACAAGTGTGCAGTTGTTACACAAGTATCATAAGACTGCAGCAGTCTATACTACCACAAGCTTGAGCCTAGGTCTTCTAATATTTAACAGTGTTCAATTGGTACAGCTTTGATTTTTCCTAAGCTATTATATTTAACTCTGGAGTGAAGAGTACATCCTCCCCACCCTTTTTAAACAAAGCAACATTTGCTGGAGTTGACACTTGGACTGCGTGTGGCTCAAGCTGCTAGCAAGCAGAAGGATAAATGTATTTACTTACACTCTCTTGAAAGTTGATCTTCTAGAATGGATTTTTATGTGGCTTGGTAGCCTTCCAAGTGCAAAGGATTAAATCACCAGGAAGTGCTATCTTTCCATTTTCAATTCCCTTTTAAAATGTGTTATTTTGTGATGCCATCGGATATCAGTGGTGATGCTTGGCAACATTACATACTGCTGTTTAATTGCCTTAAAAACTACTTCCCTATAGTATCATTAATAATACCAAGCCTAAATTGGATTAGGCACTACACCACTATAAAGTTAATTCACTATGATACTAATGAAATGTCATGTGAAGCTTCCTGTAAATCCAGCTAAACAGTCACTGCCAAGGAACATTAAATCAACGGTATGTTCAGCTATTCCACTTAGAAAGTATTGTTTTAATTGCCACCAGGTGATTTTCATTAACATAAGCATCTTCCGTTTTACCGACTTTTTAAGTCTGATGGTGTACAGAACCTTTTTGTAGTTCAATAATGGCAATAGTTTGCCATTGCTAGGAAAGGAATGAAGCTCACTTGAGAAGCTGGTGGAACTAGAACGGCAAAACTTCAATCAAATTATTCCACTGTATATTTATGAAGCACCCAAGTAAAGACCCACTCCAATGCTCAAGCAAGTTAACAGTTTTTGGCATGAACATCACCTGAGCAATCTGAGATGTTAAGTATCTACGGCAGCCACAGGAGATTTCCCATTGGACACCCAAGTTTGAAAAACCTCAGCCTTCACCTCTCTGCATCAGCTTACGCAGGCACAGAATAGGAATAACATTTCCCTGCCTTCGTGAAATACTTTTAAATTCACTGGGGGAAGGAGTACAACTGATATTGTACGTGCTTGGCTCAAACATTGGCTAAAAATGTTTGCTATCATCCTTACCTGCACACCTTGCTTTAAGTTTATTGTTCATATTCTCAGAGGGTGATTTCTTTGGTTTTAATTTTGCCCTGAATCCCATTGGTTTTGATCCGCTTTTTCCTTTATTTGTCAAAAAATACAAGCATGTGAAAAAAACAGCCCTTGCAAGCACAGAGCACCAATTCCAAACCTGAAGACCGTGGCTACAACCTTAAAGTTCTCAGATTGCAAAGTTCTTTAGTTAAACAGAAAGGAAAGGTCGGCAGGAATGCCCAGAGGAGCTCAGGACACACACACCAGCTAATACACTTTTCAGATACATCAGGCAAGAGATACAGGTCAATCTACCGCCCAGAAGATAAGTAGGGAAAGCATCACCCATCTCTGAGACTGCCAGAAGTGACACAGTGCCATTGCACCAAGTCTCTTGTTAATACAGCTGCCTCTCAGCAGCCTCTCTTATTAGCTTAATATCAGGCCCAGGCTGACACAGTTAAATGGCTTCTTGGCAGAGCAAGCTTGCATCTGTCTGGAGGAGACTGTGCAGACATATGCTTTAGCATTGGCTGTTGATGGATCCAGAAGCTGGAGAGACTCTTGCAGCCTTAAGTTCCAGCAGCCTCCTTTGGATGCCCAGGAAAAGATGTCCCAGAATCTCAGCATTACTACTGTGAAAGACACATCTGCTGAAGCACCGTCCTTCTCTCCCCACACATGCACAATGCCCAAGGCAAGGCAGCTCTTGGAACACAGCTGTGCTGTTCTGCATCGTCTACACAAGAGCGTAAGCAGGTCTGAGGTTTACAGCTACGACAAAAGAGCCAGAATTTGGGTGATGATTTTCCTTGTTCCACATCATCTACTACTTACAAAAATCCCTGACTTCTGATCTGTGTTCAGACACTTATACCTTCAGACTTTAAGAACACATTCATCATCATTTATTTTGGTCCCTGTATTCTGTGGTTTTGGTCCCCAGATTTCAATGGCAGTTCTACTCTAGATAAAAGGATGCAGTTCATTCTGAATGTCTTACAAGTGTTAATAGAAGAAAGCAGGATTTCACCCTACTTCACTGACATTGCACAAACAACGTAACGAAATCCAAGTCTTGATCAAGGAGAGGCTAATGAGGGAGAAATCTTACTCCCACTGAACAGTTTCTGTTTCAAATGCTTTCTCAACAGCTCTTCTTTATAATAATTTTCATCTAATTCAAGGCAATGACAAATCTTCATTTCAAATAAACCACATTCAGGGTCACTTTTGGTAACAACATTGCTTTAAATCTTGCTAATCTGACACATAAAATAATTACTAAAAATATCCCTTTTCTCTCAGATACATTCTTCAGCGACACTTACACTGAATGGCAGAATTCTTTCTCTTCTGCTATGACCCTTCCCGCCCAAAGCACTGTTAATGCGGACAAGCTGTAAATCAGAAAGCACCGCCAGCCAGATCTCATTCCACATCTCTCTGCTCTGTAGCCAGGCTTCCCAAAGAGGGGTCAGAGCCATTGGGTAATGCCTAGTAGCGAGGAAAGGCATCTCTGAACCACCTATGGTGGATTTACAATTAAGAATTAATATCTCTACCAGTGAAAATCTAACTCTTAAGCGACAGAAGGTCGCAGACCTGGCTTTCCATCCTTACATCCATTTGTCAATCTTCAAGAATATTTTAATTTTACAGGTAATATTTGATCTTTAAATAATATCTTTAGGGTTTCCCCTAGAAAACTGAAGATTAGCCCAAAACACTGTAAAGTCTGACATCTTCTCAGATTATTTATTGGATTGTAAAAGTCCTTCTGGTTAAACACCTGCCCTCTGAACTTACCAAGCAACTGATTAAAGTTTCAGGTTTCATACAGCTGAAGTCCAGTTAGTGTCAAGTACAGCAGAAGTGTCTCAGGGACCACTGCAGCTGTTACAATCACTGCAAGTTCTTTGCCGGGCTGTGGATGTTAAGTTTGTCTCCTGAGCAGCCAGCATAGCCTCTTGCTACAACGGGCGTAAACTGAATAACAGGAAAGTCAAGGACATCAGAAAGGAGACTGAAAACAAGTTGTTTAGCGCTAACTTTGACATCAATACACCTGGGAGAGAAACGTGGCCTTAGTGTAAATGAGGAGTAGGCATTTAACAGCCTTAGTTTTCACTTCATGAAGCTATCAGATTTCATTCATGTTTGTAATACACTATGCAAATGCAGACTCTTTTTATTGATTTATATATACACACATAAGCTTGCTCACACTAGGAAAGTTAATTCATAAGATAATACCCTAAGTATTCAATTTCAGCACATCACTTTTCCCTACGTGTCCAGAAAAACTGCATTTCCTTTCGATAGAGACCTACACAGTGGCAGCAATGTTTCTGTTTTCTCATTCTTCTCACCACGTACCTCCAGGACAGATTCAAAACCAGAGTACTCAGAATAAACACATCATCTATTTGTGTCCTGTGTTGCCACCTCTTCAGCTCCACTTCTCTGTAGCAGTTATTCTTTTGCCAACAATGGCTTATCAAACATTGTCAACTCCATGTCGCTCCAGACAATTAAAGGCTGTAGATCATAATAAACTACTGCACTGTCAGTTGGCACCATAAACCACAAGGAGCCAGTTGTTCAGGATGTCATTCAGCCTCTGACCAGAGACAAGGATGAAAGCTGAACTTTGACCTGAGTGAGGGAGAATATACCGTTTGTCACTGTCCATAGAAAACGTGAGCTGCCTTCACTGGCATCTAGACTTTCTAAATGTAACACTGCGCTAAAGTCTTGAGATTAGCGAAACCTCTCAAAGAGGAGATGATAATGCTTTGTGTTTTATCCCAGGATAAATTTTCGTCATGTTGCTTCCCAGGGGACCTTACAGCACATTTCTGAAATAACAAAATTCTGGATGTATAAATTTGGACAGGAGACAGTCATTCAGATTTTATGCTCATGTAAAGAGGATCAGCAACCTAGGCTCATCAGTTCAGGAACTCAGCCTACGTAAAACACTCCATCACCATATCTGGCAGTTTATCTTCAGGTAATTATGGCATTCTGTACGTGTTTTCAAATGCTGGCCCTCCATGCATACATTTTACAAATTTCTTATGACTCAGGAAGAGCTGCAGTTATGAAAACATTAGAGACAGAACTGAAAGCTTGGTGGTGGTGGTATTGCAAGTTACTGTCAATACCTGTCAGTCTTTGCTGGGCTTTGACATAATTTCCAAATGACTTACAAAGAGGATGAAAATGCAGTGCCTTCTCTAAAACAGCAATTCTCAGCTGTTTCTCTTCTCCCACCTTCTTCATTTTACCTCTCCAGCACACACATTGAGAATTAGGCAGTGTGATGCTCTCAACCTTACAATTTGTGACCTTTTCAGAGGACAGCCTGTAGTTATTCTACACCAGAACTTGTCCTCTCAGCACCTACCTCTGGCCTATTTCTCACACCTCCCTCTCTGAAATAACTGGTGTAACTTTTAGCTTGGGATCCACTGCCATAAAATGTGGAGCTCATCAAGTCAGAGATGTCAGTTCAGTGGTGTTGTACCACTTCGCTTACACAGACAGGTCTACAACATCGAAGTTAATGGTGAAACAGCAAGACTAGCATCCAGGAACTTGATACTGTCTCACCAACAGCTATCCCAGCTCGCATATGGGCCTTCAATCCTCCTCACTGAAAGTAATAAGACTGAACTATTTTCAAAAATCCCAGGTCAAACACACAGCTATAAAGGGTGCCTCCTCTATGAAGCAGTCTCTGTGAAACCCTCCAAAGCAGATAAAAGCAATTCTATTGACTTTTTTCTTCCCAATTAAGCCCAGTGGTTTTGAGTCCAACCCAGAAACTATAAAACATACACAATGTATGCCTGTATGTATAACAGATTTTCAATTATGCAATTTTAAGGCACTGAAGATATCATAACTCAAAATTAATGCTTTGTCCACCTTCTCTGTGATGCTGTCTGCTTATTTGACTGCCCACTGCTGGAAGTGTAATAAAGACACAGGAAGCACTGACTCATAGCAGTTTGTCATCACAGTAAGAAACACTACAAGTATGTACCCTTCTGCACTTTTATGCCATGAGGACTGACTTCTGTGGGGCCCTGCGTGACTACAAGAGTCAGACAATATGCGTGAACTTGAAGGAGTAGAGTCTCCGAGTACCTGATTTCATGCACCCAAGCAAGCGGCCCAAGGTCAGAGAGAAAGTCACTGTCACTCTGAAATAGAGCCTAAAGAGACCTGACTCAGTCCTTTGAGCTAACCACCCAACCACGCTTGATTTCACAGCCTTCTCAAGAGTCATTACATGTTTCTTCAAGTGCAGCATAAAATTTGCTGCATTCAGTGGCTAGTTTTTATTCTCATACCAAATTTATCAACTCTAATGTTTTATTAGCATCCCCCCTAAAAAAAGAACACTCAGAAAATAAAAAAATACCAAAACGCCAGCCACTTATTTCCCTATTTTAGTAGAAAAAAAGCAAAGGATGCCTTCTTCCCCACAACATATTCACGAATTAGATGCACTACTAATGGAAAACATAGAAACATTCTTTGGAATCACGGCAATAACAGATGACCTTGTCAGATTTAAGTCTGTACATGGAACTCCAAAATTGGTTTGGTGAACACTCAGAAAGATATTCCTGATTAAAAAAGCCATTACAGTGATGTGACACTGTATGTATGAAACTACTATGTTGCCTAGCAATTTCTAGCTGCTTCACCATTAAGGTTTTTTAACATAATTTCTTTCTGTCTGACAAGCTCAGCAAAATCCACAAGTAACAAATACTGAGTTGGTTCAAAGTCACTTAAACTGTGACATGTTCTAGAGTTTCTAGTTTTCCACATATTTGCAAAATTACAATATTTTGCTTTCTATCCTTGCAGTTTTAATTATAACACTAAAGTGTGCTATGAAAAAAACAACCAAACAAAAAATAGATTATGACCTTCACAACTTACTTGTAATGCAATTGCACCTACGTGACAGGCACCGAGATTCCCTCTGCTACTTACTCCTTAACCATCACAGGGAAGGAACACGTGTATATTTACTTTACTTAGAGTCTACTGACTAGATCAGACACAGACTACAGACCAGGCACCAGTTTGCTAATTCCAGGCTTCAGCACTGAGAACGCTACTTTGCATACCACAGCTAAAACACGAGCTGTCTGCTCTACAAGGCAATAAGGCCTAAAAAACAAGGTACTAAACATTACTGATTACAGCATACACCTTCTGTGCAAGCCCAAAAGACCACCAATCCCCTCCAATCTCCCTGTTTTCATCTTCATGTCCTCTTTGTCACACCACCACCATTCTATTATTCCATGACCCAGCATGTATCCAATTGGAATTCCACATCCACATTCATCATTTCCCCTGTGGAGCTTAAAGGAGCAGTAGATGCTGTGTACAGCCACGGGGAGGGGGGGAAGTAACAGGGTTTTGGAATCTAAGTTGCTGCTTCCCTGTCAATAAAATAATACTATTTGCAGTCAACTCTTCCCCCCCCCCATTTCCCATTGTTAACTGAGTGACTGTATTGTACTGGCATGTAATGTGCAGATTATTAATCAAAGGAATGAGAATTTTGTCCTATGATTAGCAGAATTGGGCAGAGCTGACATTCCTTAAACTGTGTCCTGCTGAAGGATACAGCCCCCAGGTTCAAACAGTATGTTCATTTATAAATGTGCATTAAGTTTTCATAAAAACTCACTAATGGAAGTTACATGTTCAAGCAAAGAAGTCTAGAGCAGGGCAAACATTTTCAGTGAACAATTTATCTGACATCTTTAGCCACTTCTGCATGAGCAGACCCACTTCGTTTTAAAACAGCATTTTAGTTTTTTTTAATTCGCATGCATGGGTTGCTGTGTTGCCATATATGTTGCTTATTTGTACATGTGACGTGCAATTGGTTAGGTAAGTTATTCTCTCAGTCTGCATGACGTCTGCATGAACACTTCCAACACGAGCAGGTCAGACTCATTCTCCTTCATTTATGCCAGTTACTTCATCTCTACACAAACATTGTGTACATCCATTCCCCCAGACAAGAAATAAAATGGGACAAAAATATCATCCAAGGAAATAAACAATCCTCATGCAAATACATCTCTGAAGAAAGCACAGACTCGTACATCAAGCGACAGGTGGATGTACTTGATGGTAAGGTAACATCTTCCTCTTACACACCGATGTCAGAAGAAACCATTGTTCTGCAGACACAGATGAACAACACAAATGCTCCACAGCTGCAATTACAGTAACCCAAAGAAAGACTATGTCTGGGCAGCACCCAAATCCGAATCCGTAATTTCTACAAGATTCAACCAAAACCTACAGTAAAGTAGGCAATATTCCTCTGAAATGGGTCTTTTTCATGCCATTCAGGCATCAAGTGGGAGGTGTTTTGAACTGCACACCAGGTCAATCTACTTCTGAAACCCCTTCAAATGGATTCTTCTTTCTCTGACCAGTTAAAATCCTTCTCTCACCTTCTAATTCCCATTCCCTTCTAAAAAGTTAACTAACCCAAGTAGTGGAAATCAAGGATTCGTTCAGAAAAATAAGTGTTTTGAACTAAGACAAAGTAGCTTTCAGGCAAAATGAAGGCATGAAAGAACTTGGCAGAGGGAATGATGAGAGGAGAGGAAGAAAAGCAGAGAAATGAAGAAACACCCTAATACCTCTCCTGTATTAAGAACATACATCCTCATGAAAGCATTCCTGCTCTTCAGGTAAGAGCTCTTTCGTTCAGCTAATTAGTAACAAAGCATCAATGCAACTGCAATATTTTCACTCCTATACCTCCCTGCCATAATTACTAACCTACTAGCTTTATTGGCCTTATCATGAAGGACATTGAAAGGATGAAAAGAAGCATTGATATTTTATTGCTTTCACCCTGGTACATTATACCAAATTATAGCTAGTTACTAAACGTAAAAACTTAATAGCAGAAACCAGGAATATCAGTTGACACCTGAATTAATTTAACTTTCTAACAATTCAATAATTTCTATTTAGGATGTTGCTGCACATTCCAATGATCATAGTGTTTGTCCTAAGTTTCAGATCACTTACAGGTCTGCTATTAAGTTGCACACATTTTCGTGTTAGTCTCCAACAACGTTACTAATCCTACAAAACTAATGCTCAGCTGTACCACGTGTAAATTTGAAGAAAGGAAGGATTGATTTTGTGGAATCAGACAGCAAACAAAAGTCTATTTTTAACTATAGGGAAAATAAGAAAGCCCAATAAAAAGTATTTGGGCTCCACATTAGCTGTCCAATGTGCAAGACACTAACCTGTCTTCACCCATCTTGTAACGCATCAGTGTGCGGGCTACTGCCCTCTGTAGAGGCTTGCGGCTAGTCTACAAGGCCTATGCGAGCCCTGAGAGTGTGTGCTATTCTTGACCTTTTTATAGGTGACATAAGAGACCAGAACTGTTTCTCTTCTGTTAGCCACACACAAACTATCTGGAACTCATGGAATGACTATTCCTCCAGAAGCATACACATATATCATACCTCTCTCCTCAGCAAGAAAACATCCATAAAAATTCACTATCTTAAGCCAGTACAGTAAGCATTCCACAATTTGCTAACAAAACCTTAACCACCATAAATTTTGCACAGATTTCTCCCGTGACAGTAATGAGGCCTGCCATACCTCTGTGTCCATCACTACAACCTTTTATGCTGTAAACCAGATTTATGCCACTGCTGTATCTTATTCCAACAGCAACACTCTATGGTGTACAATATCCACAAACATTCCATCTTAATCTTTAACCTATTAACAATAGCTGTTACAGAACCAGAAAACTACTCCAAATCACCCCAAACACACCTCCAGAGGGCTTCACTGCTGAGTCAGTTTAAGAAAACAGAGAAATACCACAGAATAATAGTAAAAAAGAAACAGCTGAGATTTATCTTGCTTCTGGCATACTACAACTTCACAAGGTTCAGCCACAAAGCAAGACCTCTTTTCTGGCCTCTGTACACATACAATGGGGAGAGCGCAAAGAGGAACCTAGCATTGGCAACCTGTTCTACCAGGAGACAATGGCATCATGGAGAAACAAACTCAATATTTTCTGTACCTTTACTCCAGAGGTATTCCAGCAGCTCTAGCAGCGGTATTGAACTTCCCATTCACTGTGGTAGTTTTGCGTTCCCGTGGCCAGCAGGAAGGAGGTAGAGGGACAAGAATCATCCTCATGAAATGTAAAACCTGTGGTAGAGTCGATAAGGCACCAAATAGTGGTAGTTAGCCATTATATTAAGTACCATGTTTCTACCCTTGCTGTTTCTTTAGCCGCAACCACCCTCTGTGGGGAGAATCAAGAACAAATAGGTCTGGGGCTAGGGTTGGGGATTTAACAGTAAGGCAAATAAGGCCCAGGATGTCCTCTTCCCTCACATTAGTAGAAAACAATAATCAAATGATCTATTTACTGATAAATCAGAAACAGATGTGGGCAAGCCCCTGGCAGCCAGCAATGCACTGCTTGGTTTTGCAGAGATTCCAGGGACAACTCACAGCCCCCTTAAGAACTAATTTTTGTTCCAGCTGCTTACTTAAGGCCAGGTCCTCAACAGGCATAAATCATTCCAGGCTCCAGTGAATTCCTTGTAAAACCACCCTGATTTCCATCAACAGAAAAAAAAACCAGCCTTTTTTGCCTCTCCTTGCAATTCCAAGTGTTTGTTTCCTTTTTATCCAGCAGTTGTGCTGCTGAATGCTAATGAGATGAGAGGTGATTCATTCCCAATCAACCATTTCCAGAGTAATTATCGTGAGCACCTAACCTTTACTCCCCCTGCTTTTTCAGGTACTTCACAACCTCTACTATCCACAGATATGGGGACACTGCAGAGTATTGCAAGCTGTAGCCCAGCTGTAATTATTTCCTCAAGTATTCAAGACATTTTGAAGAATCACAACCACCCTTTAGTGTTCTGATAGAAATGAAGTTGTTATTTTTCTATGTAATTATTTCATCATATTTATTACTTAAACCATTGACAAGAACAAAAGCTACACAGCAAAAGCAAGGCTTCATTTCACCAGGTGCTCTCCTGACAGTTTGTGGAAAGCTCTTTAGAAAAAAAAAAAAAAACCCAACCCACCATGAAAAAAAACCCTTTTCTTTTAACATCACCGCTCTGACAACCACAAAGGCTGCCTGACAGTCTTGATAGCTCTATTTATGATGTTACATTATCCTGCAACTGTGAGGAATGCTATTTCTACTAACCAGGCTTAGGTCTAAATAGAGCTGTGAGGCAAACTCTCTCTTTTTCCAACTGTGTGACCGCCTGGAGAGTGAACAAAAAGGGAATCGGAAACTACTGAAGGGTTGCAAAGACGGAAATAGTCAGTGTGACACTTCTTCCCCCACCTGGAGGCCAGTGTGTCTAAGGGAGTCTCAGACCGTGAAGTTTCCCTGGTGGGGAAACAGCAAATCTATCACTAAGCTGTGAACAACTGCAATGTATAACACGATGAAGAAAGCCACCTCAGCAGCTTGTATTGTTTCTTTTATATGACTTCAAGTAGAAGAGGTCTTGGACATCAGTGATGGATGGCGGCCTTTTGGAACAGAAAGACAGAAAAAGGAAGACGGGATTCCTGACCCAGCCAAAACAAGGGAATCTGAGCCTGTAAAGCCTGGATGTCTTGGATATGGCTGGATGTCTGCATTTAGCAGATTCGCTCTCTCATTTAGGCTTTTTTTTTTTTTCTTGCCATCAAATAACAAAATAATGCACAGAAAGTTTAGAAGGAGTGTCATGATTTCCTCAGTGCCTACAACATGTCTCTTAAGCTCTCAAAAACTATAGCTACACTTGGATGGAGCTCCATAGCTTTCTACAAGCAATACAATATTTGATGCTTAGAAATGACTTTTCATAAATATTATATTTACAGAGAACATCACAACCATTATCACCAGTTTACAAATGGAGAAAAAGAGGTAAAGCAGCTTCCTCATAGTAGAGGGGAACTGGAGCCAGCTATTCCATGTTTCTGCTAGATCATGTTGACAAATACATCCTAGCAGAGATAACTTTTTGTTAGTCTCTAGGGCAAGCTACAAGGAAGTCCTGTTAGGAAAAAAAACAGATACATAGAGCAAGTGAAAAGCATTAAGATTTTAAATTCCCTAAACTGAAGGCCTATAAACCTTTTTTTTCTAATTACATCTCTAAACTGGTTTAAGTCAATTTGCTAGCTTTTTTGAGCATGACTTCTTCATGAAATAGGACTTGGGTGATTGTGCTGTCTATTTCTGCTAATAGTCTGAATCTGCTAGCTAATTTAAACTAAACACAGAAAAAGTGTGGAAGTTTCAAAATTAATTACATTCCCATAGATCTTAAGACTGGTCCCAGACAAGGGTATTAGTCCTGTCACTCAAACAAAGACCTGCCAGATATGGCAGCAGACAGAACTTACAGAAGAAAGATGACAAAAACATTAAGAAATCTATTTTTTGGTGTTCATTAACCTTCAATTTCTTGTTGTTCAATGTATGTGTGAGTTTGTATTTCAGTGTACTGGGTAATTAGAATAGTGACAGCCTATCTACAAGTGCAGCAGATTCTCAGTTTGGAATGGATATTTCAAAGCATCCTGAAATCCATGTAGGTGTGTAGCCGTAAACATAACAGCTATTAGCTGGGTTTCGGGCTGATTATTTTATTATCATAAAACAACTAACTCATCAAATTAAAATAATTAGTTGATCAGATTAGAAATTTCCAAAGAAATAAAGTTTTAAAGTTTTTACTTTTTGGTAGTTACAAGACAACTTAACTACCAACATTTCACAAATTTTATTCCATTACCTTCAACACTGCTATGCCACATCAGGGTTCAGGCTTCCAGTATATTACAAAAATGTGGTCTTAATTTGACCAAGGCTTTCCCAAACTTTATCTTATTTTAAAAATTACAGGTATTAATATGCCAGATCTCTATTGTAATTTCCATAAATCAGATTCGACAAAAAAAGTCCATTGCTAAATTTGTGGAACAAAATCTAAACTCCCCTGTACAACAAAAAGTAGCCCCCTGTTGACTCTGAGGAAGCCGAAACATTTGTAGGCCAATCGATAAAAATAAAGGACTTGTGAACAGCAACATAATTTAATACGCAGTCTCTCATAATGGCTCATTTTGTAATGAATACTCTATATAGTTCCTCCTATAGCTTCTGTCAATTATCGTACAGCAAAATTATTCCACTACAGCACTGGAGCTATTTTGAGTTCTTCTCACTGCTTTCAAACAACTCTGTTAAAAACTGGTCATTCCCCTTGAAGCTACATATCTAAATAAATGGAATAACTTGCTGAAACATGCCTAGTCCTAAACATTAAAATACATAATTCTGACATTCATATTTATCCATAAAGAGTAATACCACAATCTTCCACGGAACTACTGCAAAAGAGGATGACAGTACAATTGCCATATAATTATTCACAAATTAAAGCAAGGGTGTATTAAGCACTATTTTCTGTTAGAAGTGGTACAGCACAGTCTTCTGTCAAAGATGAAGTTATCAGAAGAGTTTTCATATCCACCGTAGAATATAGAAGCAACTGGTGATTTTGAGTAGAAATAATAACTACTCATGCAGGCTCAATATTCTGACCTCAGATTCTGACTTCCACTTAACCCTTTGACTACAAATAAACATTAAGTACATGTAGATGAGAAACTCTCCTTTCAATCTGAAACACACTTTTCTTAGGCCGTTAAGTCTGTGGCTTAAGTACAACCTTAGTATTTGAAATTCAAATAAGAAGTGCAAAGTTTTCACTGCAGAAGTGTTCTGGTTTTTCTTCTCGGCTTAAAACCCCCCTACAAGTTGATTCTTCAAGTTACTGACAAATTTTACACTCATTTGTTCTGCAGGAGAGCAGGCATGCTAAAAACCCACCACCCCATTATTACACCCAATGCAACAGGTGGCTAGGAAGATTACAAGCCTTCTGCCACCTCAATAGCAAGCTACCTGCCCTAAACTCAGGGCTGGATTGCCTCATCAAATTCTCTCAAATGACCAACCAAATTGTTCTTCACTCACAGAGCTGGCTTATTCTGAGGGATTTATGACTTTGACAGCATTTCCCACATGGATTTGACAGCCAAATAAAAATTGTAGCTATGGCTACCCATTAAGTGTTGAGAACTTCCCTGCCATGACCATCCTCTTGGCCACCCTTGGGGGCGGGTGTGGTGTGTCACAGCTGGTTTGTCTTTACTCCAGGATGTCATTCAGCTCCACCCATCCACATTTTTCTGAAGTGATAAAAAAACCTGAGTTTCTCAACATTTAAGTTCAATAAACAGAAGTCTCTTTTCAGAGGCTACAACCTATAAAACAGATTGTACCGATGCCTAGACTTCCTCTAGTACACTAAAAGGTTTGCCAGATATTACGAACGTTTAACCAGAAGCTGAATTATTGAATGTAATTATTTGCCATTGCAAAATGGAGGACATCCATGAATTACTAGAATGGAAAGGTCTATTTTTTGCCAGTGGAAGACTGCAGCTACATTCATTAGCCCTCAGTACAACCCTGCTGGTAGCTCGGTCCTTCAGCATTCAAGCCAGACAGGATAAACTGCAAAAACACTTACAAGCCACATTGGAGGGAAATGTCTCCAGCAATATTTACGTCTATTGTTATTTTAAAATCATCTTGTTGTTTCAGAATTCAGAATTTTTTTCTTTGAACTGCTTGCTTTCCTTCCTATGGTCTAAATCTTAGTCTATGTATGGCCCAGAAGAACTGAGCGTATTATGAAAAAATAGCACTTTATATGTAAATATCTTGGTTTTTCCATGTAAATTATGTGGTAGTATTAGTGTACGAAGACAAAGGAGATTTTCACAAACAGTATTCTATAGCTATATGTAGACAAAGCCCACAATAGGGTGAAACTCAAAATTACAGGCAACTTTTAAAAGTATTTGGTAAAGAATGGTGATACCTGACTTCCTTTTCATTTTTGCAGGAATCAAGAATTCAAACCTCCTATGCAGCTTCACAAATTCTACCTTATACACAGATGAGCCAGGAACACAAAACTACTGAATATAGGTTATTGCCCCAAGAGCTTCACAGTACATAAAAGCTGTTGGACAGGTATAGCTTTAAAGCCTGCTGTTTGTTTAACTGATATCTTTTCTACTACTTTAAGATTTTTTTATGAGAGAAAATCCTCTCCAATTTTCTACCTGCTTCTCTTACCTGGAATCAGACTGGACTGCAGCAGATCACAGTTTTGTCAGAGTGCAGAATAAAACTTAAAATTTCTGTGGAAATCTTGTGACACAATTAATTTTTCAATTTCAAAACCCAAAGACACAGTTTAATACCATTGTCAGAATCTGGGCTTGTGTGCTCTGGTATGTTTTGCAACACTGGTACAATGAAGCTAGTTTCTGCTTAGACAGTTCCGTTCCTCTCAGGAGTTCTGCTAACAAGGCGAAGAGTGGGATACAGATGGAATGGTTCATGGACTGAGGGGAAAAAACTTGTTTTGTAGAAAGCACATTTTATGGGTACTCGATCCTGGAGTGAAGTCACACGTCACAGACATTTTCTTTGTCTGTAGTCTTCCAGAGGAAGTGCCAGAAAGTGAGTTGTTTAGTGACATTTAAAGCCATGCTAGACAAATGGCTAGAAAATTCACTACAGGAAATGATCCTCTATTAACAGGGGAATGAACTGGATTGCATAATGGGCTAGATTCTGCTCACACTTACTTTGGATTAACACTAGTGTTGCTGAGATAAAAATATGACCTCAAGGGCTGTTTCCATCTCTCTCATGATCCATTTTCTTGCGACACAGCTTTACGGTTATGAATACAGTGAGTTATCTGAAAGAGAAGCTGTTAGAGACAATAAAGAAAGTTCTTATTCAAACATATGGGTCTTCACTTAAAACAGACAAGGAGAAATTACTGTCAAACTATTTGCTTTATAATGTGCTGCACTGTCCCTCAAAAATAAGGACTCCACTTTTCCACCCTCTGGCATCTGCAATTTACCCATTATTGTATTGTACTTGTTGGAATGACAGTTTAAGAATCTATTTCTTTTATCAAGGGGAAACAAACTTTCTACCTCTTTTTCAGTTTCATATTCGTTTATCCCAAATTCTTCAATTTCACAGCAACTCCAGTTTTTTGCTTCAACCCCTCAAAATTACCCTAGTCCCTTACTACCTGAGCAAGGTTATCTTTTTCTGCCATCTAGCGAAGCATGCGCAGAATAACAGGCTTCTTACCAAACAGCTAAAGACATCTGAAGAGCCAGTAACCAGTGGCATATCTTTAAAATCTTTCTCTCCTATACATTTGTTCTTTCATAAAACCTACAAATAAAAGGTTCCATCACTTTGTATATTAATGTATCTTTCCCCTAAACAGCTAAACCTATTATTGTAATTTCCCATGGGATTTACAAGCAGCTTAACAGGTTTCATCTCGTGACAGGTAGTAATTTAAGCGTTACCCACCGATGTATTACTGCAAATGGTTTGACGCAGGCACAAGTGTCTCCTTTCAAAAGGTATACTCGTGTGATGGGTACTTGCGGATAAAGGGTCTGTTGTGCCAAGGTAATTAAACTGCCAATACGATGTTTCGATATTCACCAGGCTACACTGATGTTAACAAGAAAAGCTTTCTCTGAGGGTAAATCACAAAAGCAAAAATAATATTTCCTGCAACAACCGAGCTTCCCTTTGGCTAGTAATGCAGATTTTGGTCTCATTTGGACCAGGTGGCCACTGGTTTTATTGTGTTAGATGACTGTGTTGTACATACATCCTATTAATAAATATTTCTTAACACACAGCCTGATCCAAAGCCCACTGTAGTCAACGGCTTTAGTCCATGTCCTTATTCTATGAAGAATTCTTAACTGAAAACTAAAAGATGCAAGTGAGAAAACAATCAGGTGGGAGAAGGGGGGAGCAGATTTTACTCAATGAAGTGCTACTCATGTACATGCTAGGAATAAATTGGAATTAAAACCCTATGAATAAGATTATCACTCACAGAAAGTACGGTCAGCACGCAGCTCAAAGCAAATACTAACACAGTGACACACACAGTTTCTTTTATTACTTCAGAAACCTGCTTTAAACAAACCTTGAAAACAACATAAAGGATCCAAGAAATCACCACAGAAAAAAAATAAAGCCATATCAAAAGTAACCTCACATTTTCTACCTCCTAGAACTGAATTAACTTGCGTAGAAGGTACATGGTCTTGGCCAATATTAACAATTTCATTTTGCTGTTTGTGTGGGAACTTCAGAAACACACCAGGCAATGCCTGAATGCATACGTACACACAAAAGTAAGTAAACTGACCACTTCAGTCTTTCATTATTACTATTTTGGGGATGATAGGGGAAAATGAACAATACAATTTGGTCATTTTAGAGCTGCATTGCCATATTAGCACAATGCCTTTGGGGTCTGCCATGAGTTTTTGTTCACTGATAAAAGAACACTTGAAAGTGTTTTCTGCCCTGAAAGAGGTTTTATAAGCAAAATTAGATTTTCATTTGCTGTGAATGGCATAAAAAGGTTTTTATCTTTATGTATATAGATATTTCCCTGAGTCTAAAGAGACAGGATGAACATGGGGCTAAAAAAATATGCTTGAAAACATACTTCTAAGCTACTTCCAGAAATATATCCTTAAACCGATTGCCACAGTCCAGTACCCTGCAAAAACATAAACCAAAACCAGAAGTAAGCATCCATTTACCCTGCAGAAAAGTGCCCTGCCTCATGCCTCACTTGCAGGCAATTCGGTAAAGCAAGTTTAATCTCAAATCACCTTCCACATAACTGTGCTCTTTGTAATAATGTAATATTAAACAGTGAGTAAAAGATTACTGACTTAGTAGAACTGACAGCCACAGTTGGTAAAATATGGGGCTCTGCGCCTTCTCCATTTTGAGTTTATGTACTTCTGCCTCTTCCCGACACGTTCATTTATAACAACATCCAAGGCAAATTTTCCTGCATCAAACAATTCTGGTTCACTGAAAGTGCAAATGATTCCTAGCCTGATTTCCTAAAAAAGTAAGGTTTCTGTGATCATATTCTAGATACACTTGTCTACCCATCTCTCCACTAATAAGTGTTGAACTTACTGACCAGTTTACAATGTGACAAAAAGGTAGGAATCCAAATAAAATTAATTTCTTAAAATTGCATCAAAAACCAGCTGGAACATGGATTTAGTGTTCTGGGGAGAAAAAGACTGCAAAAGAGATGATAGCCCACTGTCAGATAGCAATACTCTACCCCAGTGGTCCCATGCAGGACACAAGCCTTGAGAAAATCCAGTCTCATCAGGTCTGCAGCTCACAGGAACTGTTTCGCCTGCACTCTTGCTTGTGTTAACAACACTTTCACGCTGTGGCATGCCAGTTTATTCTTGCCAACACTTGGGATCCAGCTGTCTGAGCCATGCACCAGCAAGCACAGCAGCACACTGAGGTACGGCTGCAGGCTCAGACACATGAACCAGAATGCTGCATGCAAATACCAGCCAAGCATCTGCACCGAGCAGTAACTACTTCAGTAGCGGTTACTTTTAGTAAATTGCACATCTATAAACAGAAAATCTCTTGAGCACAGATAGCCAGTAACCGACAGCTATGACTTAGGACACTCCAGTGGACTCTAGGAGCCTGGGAAATGGAGCACAGTGGGATCAGATGTACGCAGGCTTTTTCCAGAAAAGAGGGACAGAAGGAAACATGGACAAAGAGCAAGAAAGATATGTTTGTCTTCTGTGCTCTCCAAAGTTTAACATCATGTAATGTCAGCACCAAGTCAAGCTGAAATTTGGCATAAACAGTGCAACATATCAACCACTTCCTAAAAATCACAATACATTTTCTCTGTTTCAGTATTCAAACCAAAAAGTCAAAATATATGGAGGCTATACCTATACTTAAGAGCCCTGCCACACGTTACATAAGTGCTGTTGTATACCTTGTATTTTTACTGCCTTTTACTACCTTATATTGCAATTCTTTCAGGTAAGTTAGAAAATATCAGCAGTTTTGTAGCTGGGACCAGAAGCCTATGATTACATAGGCTTACAAATTCAACTGCAACTTCCGAGTTTGTTTTCTGCCCCTGCCATCATTATCAGCAACAGCAAAATACCTTCTGAAAATCCCTGGTCCACACTCACTTCTCCACACCTGACTACTGACAAGTAGCACAGAGCAAATAAAACTCCTAGTCAGGCATTCTCAGCAGATAGCGTCCTAAGAGAAGCATCCCAGGTTGATTTCAGGACAGTATGATATAAATAAAGGCATGTACAGAAATGTCAAAAATTAGTATGTCTGGAGTACCTGGTGACTAAAGGAAAATCAGTGTTAATCTAACAGGGAAAAGAAAATAATCTAAATTTTAACTGAGTACAGAAGCTAGGATCTCTTTTTTTCTCCGTACACTCAGAATGCAAGACTAGTCAGAGCTGGTAAAAATGAGCAAAGATGGAATATTTTTCCTTACAACCCCCCTAGCAAGAGGGCACAATTACAGTCCTGGTATACTTCTAAACGAGATGTTAGAAACCCTCCACTGAGCCAGCCAAAGGCCATGTATCCCAGCCACTGAATGTGCTTGTAGCCTTCAGATAAAAGCTGGACTTATGTTGAATAAAATTTTATCCTGGGGATTCCATTGTCATTTCATAATCTGCCCCAAAGATGAGGGGACACTTCTGTTTTGCTACCAGACTGTTCAGATAAAAGAACTCTTTCGTGCAGGGCTGGAGCTGCTGTAGGTACTACAGCTCTCTGGAAACACTGTTGTAATTATTCCAACTTGCTTTGACCAGGAGCCTCTGCCTTGTAGAGACCAAGGCACTGCTGACCAGCTGACTGGTGATATCACATCTCTAGAAACAACTCACTTCAGTGATTTCAGAATTAAGCCTTTACTGTCCAGGCAGTTGCAGTTCTACACTTCAGATGTGGGGTACTGTAAACTTTGCCGCTGGCAAATTTTTGAAATCTTTTACTGACAAAAGGTTTAAAAAAAAAATGTACACAACACATACAAAAAACCCTGTACATTTTAACATAATAAGGGACTGAAATATTCTGCATCACCTGACAAATGCACAAGACTCAAGAGTCTAGAATGCACCAAAGCAGTAAGAGCTGCTGACAAAGCACATGAAGTCATTGCTACCTGAGGGGACCCTGGTGCAGACTCTCCCTGAGATTCAGAGAAGGCTCCAGTTTCATTCTGATCGCTTGTAGCAAGAACGCAAATCAGGATGGTTCAGGAAAGGCGAATGAAGTCACCTGCATGCCAGGCCAATGCAGGAGACACACTCAACACTTGCTCTCTTGTCCTCACCCAGTGCTGTGAAACACTTCACAATATTGTGCTCTCAGCATGTCTCCTGGCTGCACTTCCTCCCAGGCAGCCAATTCTGCAATACAGGGTGAACTTATACAGGAATTTAAATAAGGAGCAACTGTACTGTAAATCCAGTGAAAATGCATGATGGAACTGAGCCTATAGTTCCACTAGGATTGCCTTAGTTCACTGTGTTCGCAGGTGTTTCAATGTATTATCACAGCAATACAAAAGGGGAAAAGAATTAAGTGGTAAAGTAGTGGAGTGAATTGCAAAATATTTTTTTGCAGATGAAAATATCAATACTTCAAATTAAGGGCTTCCATGCAGTGGCGGATTTCACCTTAGACCAACAAAACCCAACCAGCTGCACCTTTCAAGAAACCTAAACACTGAGCACCCATCCCTTCCACCCCACTAATGCATTCTAGCTTCTGGGTGCCCTTACTCTCCATTCCTGAAAATAGAGTCTAAGTCATGAGCTATCCCAGCAGCATGGCTTCCCAAGGCCTCCTGTAAGAAATTTCTAACTTCACTGCCTAGAAGCACAGCCAGCAGGTCAAGGGAGGTGATTTTCCCTCTCTACTCTGCTCTTGTAAAACCACACCCCGGAGTACTGCACCCAGCTTTAGAGCCCTCAGCACAGGAAGGACATGGACCTGTTGGAGCAAGTCCAGAGGAGAGACACAAAAGTTATCAGAAGGCTGGAACACCTCCTGTACGAGGACAGGCTGCGAGAGTTGGGGTTGTTCAGCCTGGAGAAGAGAAGGCTCTGGGGAGACCTTATAGCAGCCTTCCAGTATCTAAAGGGGGGCCTACAGGAGAGATGGGGCAAACTTTTTAGCAGGGCCTGTTGCGATAGGACAAGGGGTAATGGTTTTAAATTAAAAGAATGGAGATTCAGACTCAATATAAGGAAGAATTTTTTTACAATGAGGGTGGTGAAACACTGGAACAGGTTGCCCAGAAAGGTGGAAGATGCTCCATCCCTGGAAACATTTGAGGTCAGGCTGGACAGGGCTCTGAGCAAACTGACCTGGTTGAAGATGTCCCTGCCCATTGCAAGGCTGTTGGACTAGACGACCTTTAAAAGGTCCCTTACAATCCAGATCATTCTATGACTCTATGATTCTAAGAGACTTTTAGTGCTGCATGCATGCTTGATTATTCTCCAACGTCTAATCTACAAAAACAATTTGAATGCTAGCAAGCAGACATAAAAAATACTCCTTTGGTTGAGACAGAGAAGGTCTAAGAGTGGGTAGAAGCAAACAGCATGAGCCTTCATACAATATCTACTTACTAAGAGCATGGCATAACATTACTGTGGTGAAGCCATAAATTTCTTAAGAAAGAAAATAAACACCTCTGTCAGAATGGCCTTACATGTGAAAAAAAAAGAAAAATCATATCAAACGTGCAGATGTCCACACTTCTTTCCTTTTTATTTTTTTTCACAAAAGTAAACCTCAACAACAGAACAAAACCCCTTTGACATCTCACAAAAAAAAAAAAAAAAAAAAAAGAGCAACAGAACTCAGAATGTGGGAAGCAGACTGCTGTACGCTACAGTTGAACCAGATAGCAGAGCCTTCCCCTAAAATGCAATCTCCAAACTCTCCACTGGCCCATAAAGCAATGAGGTGACTTCCTGAACCATGTTCATATCCAAATGCATTTTGAAAAATGCTGTGAGCTTCCAACTACTACTTCAGAACACTGCCTGAAGCAACACTCACAAGTTCAAAACTCAGGTAGCAATTTTATCAGCAACTTTCAAGAACAATAAACACAGAACCCTGCACAGCCATGCCTCTCCATGCAGAGAAACTGATGAGGTTTAGAGTAAAACAAACAGCTGGCAGCTTCTCCCATAAACATTTTGGCTTCAGGGAAAACAATCAAAACCAGAGCCTCAAAAAAAAAAACCAGACCAATGCAAGTTCTGCTTCAGTGTGTTATTTCAGAAGCCAACATAAATAATTTTAATAGTGCTTCTGAAGAAAGAAGAGAATGAGTAGTCTGAAAGTTATAAAATCCATGGCATTTCTCATGTTCGCTGCATGGCAACACCTGCTTGAAGGGTATGTTCTTTGCTAAAAAGTTTTTTAAAAGACAGGGACATTGGGCCCTTCTGATGTCATCAGTTGCAAGCCACTATCCGCACTGCACATTCTCCACTGATTGTATCTTTAGCTTTGTTTTGTTTTAGATCCTCATGTTACCACATTAACTATAGCTTTAGACAGCTTCTTGGCCCAGGCTCTGAGACTTGCAGGGTCAGAGGAAAGCAGTAGAGCTCTTTATGATTTCATGACAGACCACAAAAAACACTGCAGAGCTACCCGCTGGTTCTGTTTACACATTCTTTTAAAAATGCATAACAGCTCCAGTCTGCTCTGCTGGCTGTGCAGCTGAAGGTGTGGCTGGTATCATCCCACAGAGGCCATGAAACCCAGCTGGGACCTCTGAAGGGCTCTTTCTCATGCTAGCAGAGAGAGCTGGCAGGACTGGAACACCGTCAGTACAATGCAGGATTGCAAGATAACGCATTTTGTGAACACTAATTTTAGTATTATATAATTCTAAAGAAAAAATAGGGTGATAGCCTGGATCCACTGGGATCAGCACAGGGTTTTGCATGGACTTTTGCATGGACAAAAAGGCCAGGCTTTCACAGACAGCATTATTTGAGTTCATCAGTGTAAAAAGAGATATATAGGAAATTAATACCATGGAAGATTTAAGACAGCAGTAGATTTAGAAAATACAGGACGACAATGTATCATGTCCTTCCTGGTCTGAAAATGTGTTGCTAGGTTTGCTTATTGGAGTGACCATGCTCTTTAGACTAGGCTCCTGGCAGCATGTCGCCCAACTCAGAATGGCCAAATGCAGCAGAAACAGCCCCCTCGCCCTTAATGAAAAGAAAAAAGCACACAAAAAGAAATACCACAGAAACACTGTGACAGAAAAATATCCCTATAGCGTGAAGGGGAAACAGCAGTAGATGTCATTCAGAAGAGCAACAGGAATGAGAAATGAGTCATATCTGAGAATGCCCCTGAAGCACGCTACTATAGTAACTCTGCTGTGAGGAGCTTGAAGGGAACAAGCTTGCTCCATGCTCTTTTGATGTATTGAGGGTGGCCATTTCTAACAGGATGGTGGATTTCCACTGTCCCCCATCCTATGCAGCCATCAAGGTTTTCTGCTAGGCCAGTTCTAGCAGGGGATTGTTTTGATCTAGCCACTTGTGCAACAGGGAGCAGAGTCGGGAGAGTGAATCACACCCTCAACATCTGGGAATAAAGAATTGGGGCAAACATGATTAGAAATTAGATGCTGGAAGAGAGCACTGCACCCAGACGAACCAGATCAAAGGCACAAATTGCTTAAAAAGCACCTGAAGGCTTGCCTCTACCAGGAAGAGGTAGTACTGGGACAGCCCGTAACACACACTGTAGTAGTAACTAGGAAACCACCAAGAAACCAGCTACTTCTATTGTAACACTAAAGAATCTTCCACTTACTAGGAAAGGTTTATTTATCAATCCATAGATACATACTGCAGCTCAGTCACTATCACACAGCTTTGCATTTCTAGCACCACCATAGTTATTAAAGACAGAGCTAACCAAAAGATTAAAAAAAAAAAAAATCATTGCTGTGACACATTTTGATGCTTTAGTGAAGTTCAGTTGTAACAAAACGTCCATTTAAACATTGAAACTTGGCTGTCTGATTTGGAAAAAAAACCAGGGGCATAGCATGCAGGTCTTATTGCAAGAGTGAAATCTAAGAGAACAAAATTCATCTGTGCCTAGACTGACAGCAATCCTTTATGGAAGATCCAGCCTTAAGAACCTCCCAATATTGACTGAGGGGGGGGGGGAAATCAATGGGAGTGGGATCTTATTCCTGGAATGAAAGTGCATCTAGTGATCTCTGAAGTAATGTGGAACCCATTCATATCTGTGAGTACATTCGGTCAATGTACACAGGGTAAGAGAGTCCCTGAAAAACCTATGGAGGGGGAAAAAAAGAGAAATTAAACTTAGAGACAAGGAAACGGGATTTACTTGAAGTTGTAGAACTAAGAAAAAGCAAAATAATGTTGCCTTTTATTCCCTATTAGCTGTGTTCCACGGACACACTTGCAGAAGACAGCTGAAAATACATGGAATTAACTTCTAATAACAACAAAAAATGTAACATTTTTTCACCTTTGAGCCTTCAAAGAGATACAATAAAAAGGTAACATCTTAAATATTCCCAGATACTGTTACACCACCTCTCCACCCTTTGAAAGGACATACTAAAACATTTCGCAATTTTTAATTTCACTGAGGTTGTTCAAGTTCTAACAGGGTTCTGTGAGAGGCCACGCTAAATTAATGACTGAAGAGCATGGAAGTTTTACTTCTTACTACCTTTCTTTATGTTCTGAGAATTAATTGGGTGGGAGTGTCTTGATAATTTTTGAAAGTTCATTTTCTTCTTTATGCTGTTTGACTCCCTCATTTCAGAGGATCATTTGAATTTGGAATCTCATCAATTTTGTGTGTTCACAGCTGTAATTCTAATTAAACTTTTGCAAAGGTGGATGCTAACTTTTACAATAGCCATGAACTACAACACGAGAAAAAAAAATAAAAGAAGGAAGAAAAGAGATTAAACTAAAAGAAGATTGAGCACCTCAACCATTTCTGGAGGACGTGCCCATTTGCACACTTTGCTTCTCTTCACTTGATGCCCTTCTTCATGCAGTAAGCACAAGTGGTTACTGCAGCCAGCTTTGCCCTTTTGTTGTTTCATCAAAGCAGTTACAAGGCGATAGCTACCCAGCATTGGACATCTCTTCCATTTGACCTGTTGTTTTTTTTTCTACACAGGCGACACAGGAAAATGACTCAGAACTCAAACTTGAAAACTAAGAATCATCAGAAGATTAGAAAATGCCCAAAGCAGAGCTGCTACCAAAAATCCTCTGCACAATGTAGAAAGATGCTTACAGGTCACAGACACCTCCTGACACAAAACAAACAGCTTTTTTTTTTCCCTCCCTTGAAGGAATTTTGCATGGAAGAAATTGTTGCCAGCGCACTAGTATTCATGTAAGGAAAAGCTACAGCTTCTTGCTGTGTCTCACAGTCAAGACTGTTTCACTGTAACTCTTCCATTGAAAACTGTTAATTAATAAACAATTTTTTGTCAAGTTCAGCGTAACTATGGTACTTGTTAAGCCACTGTAAAATACAGTGAATGACTAGATAAGTCAAGCTGTCTATAAGTAATTTCAATTTTTTCAGCCCGCTTGATGCCCCTGCCACGTATGTGTATGTCAAGTCTTGTCTATAGCAATGTACTGGTCTTACACAGAATGAACTGAGACACTGGGAGAAGATTGCACTGATCAGTTACATCTGCTCGTGTATTTGGCCAACAGTTGAAAGACATGAGAGTATGATCATAAAGAGGGGGGAAAAAAAAAAAAACCACAAAAAACCCCACACCAACCACAAAAGCTGAAAAAAACCTTAAAAGGAAATAATGGAACATCAACATCCTGCACTTCTCTATTTGTTTTACTTCACTCGAAAGCAAGTCTGTATGGGGTCTATCTCCCCAGTACAGAAGAATCAGCAGGCCTAAAGATAAGAAAGGGAAAAGAACTAATTCTACTGTATACTGAGACAGTGCTTCCACTTACGATGACAATAAGTCATCTGCACTCTAGGTGACTATGCATATCGCATTGTGCTGATGATTTTAAGCAGAAGTTTTATTTTTTAATAATATTTGCATTTATTTTTCGCAATGATTCCTCTTCTTTTGGGTAATTCTGTGGGCTCTATGGAAAGTGTTACCAGGCATTATGTATCCTTGAGATCTCTGTTTAGATATGACGAGTCACCTTCCTTTTTATGGCCAAGGAGAGCTGATGACATCTGTGGGAGAATCCTGTCTTCCCTTAGAATCTGCAGGTACCTCTGCAGAAAGTCCACTGGGAACTGAGATGCATCAGCCAGACTCACAACACCTGCAGGCACCAACTCCCAGTTTAGTCTCCAGAAACAGAGAGCGGCAAGTCAGTAGGGAGCAGAGCTAGAATAACCAGCCCATGCTCCTCACATAGATCTCCAAGCACCTCTAATGCCTTTGGTACTACACCTGGCTTTTCAAGCTCCTTGCCCCAACAGAAGAGTAGGAAATTAAAATATTTTTGTCCAGATACTCATTTGCAGAGGCAGGAGATGTAAATTCAGTTCAACTCTCCTGGCCCGTATTCAGGTGCTGTCGAGCACTCAGTAGGAACTGGCTACACGATCCCACAAACACTACCAAATAGGAATATCACACAGAGAAGCAAGGGAAAAAAAAAAAAAAGACAAAATAAATAAAAAACACATCAGCGCAAACCACCACACCATAAAAAAACCCCACCACCTATTAAACTTACTGCCTTTTGCCAAGAACCACAGAGGTTCGTAATAAGGCAGATCTACCAGTCCACTTCAACCACGCTTCCCCACAGGCAGGCTACAACTGAAAAGCAGGATCAAGTCTGACATCTTTACTAAAAACCAGTTGTGTTTAGGGGCTGGTTGGGCAAGGAAAAATAAATGGTAACTTAGTCTTTTAAACCATGAAAGGTTTCAGATGCAAAAGATATTTTTTTCTTGAGGGAGACCTAGTAAAAAAATTACTCTTATAGTAGAAAGTCTTTCAATTTCAGCTTCCAAATGGTTCTTGGTCCATAATTATTCTAAATCCCTTCCAGGGATGGACACTTACAGGGTAAAAAGGATTGGATTTAATTTGTGTTCATGTAACTAACACCTCAGTTTTTAAACAATTCAGCAGTTTTCCTGTTCTGTGTAGTCAGTGTTATTTCTTGACAGGTATGGATTAACTGCAGCACACAGCATTTTGCCCCCAGTCTCATACATGCATTTTAGACCCCCACAAGGTATGTCTGAAGCTCTGCAAGAATTCACCACATAACACATCCATTGGATACATATTATTGCTTATCTCCCATAAAATAAATTTGCTTTTAAACAAGCCTTTTCTTGTTTGCACACATCAGCCTTTGTGCAGCTATACATGCAAAAGAAAATACAAGAGCAATAGCAAGCCTTGGAAGATCAAACAGCAATGTATTTTGCAGTAACCTCCAAAACAGAAAAGCTTTTGATGGAAAAAAGAATCAGCCTAGGGCCTGTGTAAAAGGTACAAGCCAAGTCACGATTGTTCCCCCACTATACTCATGAAGTCAAAATTTATCAGATGAAGGTTAGAACTTTAAAGACTGGAAGACTTTACCATGACCATCAAGGCAACCAGAGGTTAGCTGCACTCAAGTTTTGAAAATCCTTCTGGCAGTTCAGCTTCACGTGATTTTCAAGCTTCCTCTTTTGAGAGACAGTAGAAGAGGGTCAGGATAAGATAACACTGTCCACTAGTGGAAAACAGCTTGCTGGAATTTATTTCAGCATAAAATTAGAAATCCTGGCTTTCATACACACATATATATATATATATTTTAATATCTACACAGACAACTATCAGTTGTTTCAATCTTTAAGGAAAGGTGCATATAAACTAAGAGGCTAGTTGACCCAACCCCTTCACTAGACCTTATGAAAATCAGCTCAGTAACTTTAAGGAACAATTTTCATTTCATCACGGGGACAGGGGAGACAACAAAAAAAAACCCCAAACAACAAAACACCTAAAAACTTGCCACACATCAGAAAATACTCTGTAAGAAATTTTTTATTTCCTTCTTTCCGTAATTTTCCCAGCAGGCATCCAAATCTTTTTTAGAAATTGCTCTACCCTGGTGCATCAGCAAGCACACCTTTCAGATGGGTTCCATTCCTTCTCTTTTTTAATGACTCATTAGCAAAACACATTCCTACACATGAGCTTGTCCCTATGGTCAATAAGCCAAAATGTAAATGTTAAGGTCGGTCATATTTACATGTCACCACTTATGCTAATAGCAATCCCAGCACCATACTCTTTAAAGAATGATATCAATCATCTTGAATATGATTAAGCAATAAGTGAACAAACAGCTCACAAGGTGATCTCCCCTACTTCTCAGTCAATTAATGTTGTATTGTACTCCATCTGTTTGGAGAAATGCTTCATATTGAGTATTCCTTACCTTCCCTCCACACACAAAGAGGTAAACATGAAAAGCACCATTTTGTCATTATTCTTGATAGCACAGACATGTACCTCCAGCGAGCTGCAGTTCCCTGAGCATGTGCTTTCCCAGATGTAGTCCAGATGCCTCCTAAATGCATGTGGCAGGAAATTCTTTGCAATCTTTTCTGTTTCCCGTATATTATTGGTTTATAATTGCTGCTATCCATCATAATTTTTTTAGCTACTGACTACTGCCCTGCTTTGCAGGTGTGTAGAAGAAACACAGGCTTATCAAATGAGCTAGTTTCACATCTGTCTCGGTGGGGAGCAGTGTAGCTAGCCCTTAGCTAGTCTTTCTTCTTAAAGAAAGCCTTATTGTCAAAATCTAACATAAACAAGATTAACCTAGTATTGCACAGAGTCCAAAAGATAGATACATAGTTCCTAACAGACAATTAGGCTGTTTTCATGATAAATGAATTTATTTGACTATTTGCCGTAGCTGGAATAGTGCTGACCCAGAGCTCCAGCACAGTGCCTGCTAGGGAATAACGGCACAGCATCATGCTCCCCCATTGATGCACACTAGCTCTCTGAGAGCTCATCTGCCTGTAGTGCAACGCACAGATTTCATTTTTGCTCCTAGCAGCAGTCTGCCTTTGTCAGCACGGTGCTGTGCTCCGACTAACTAGCCTGCCTCTAAAGCTGACTCAAGGATTATCAGCAGATACAGGAAAATTATATCTGCCCCCAGAGCACAAGGCTGGGTTGTTCTGATGGCGGCGGAGGGGATAGAGAAAGGACTGAGGCACTGTATAGGTACAAAACTGCACTGCAGCACAGTCCTGAACATAGAGCCCTGGGGAGCAAGGCTAGATACCACTGGAGATGGGAGACAAAGTTAAATGATGAGCCTACCACAGCTTCTGAAATTAGGGATGTCTGCCAAGTTTCCTGTTCCCAGCATAACGCTCTTTACCTTGAGCACATTCTCTTCTCAGTGACTATTCTGACTCCGTGGTTTCTAACATTTGTTTCCTGCTTTGTATTGTAGAGCACAGTACAGGCAAACCATGAAGGTGGCATGATCAGCCCTGAGGCACTGTGTTCCTTAGGTTATACCTGCAAAGTTTCTTAAGATTTCTGCAGAGCTTTGCCCTGAAATAGTAGCATCAGTGCATTTCTTGTGCTCAGAACCTGGAAAGAACTTCTCAGGCAACAATTGTACTGTGGTCTTCTCCAGAAGACTTCAGTAAATACACCATCAACCATCAAAACCTGTAACTACGGAATAATAATAACAAGAGATTGGATAAAAACCAAGTGAGGACCTGGGACCATTATTAACCTTGCCAGGACCTTTAGTTTTTCAGGATCATAGAAGTTTTCATGACTAGTGAAGATGTACAGATTATTAATCAGAGTGATCTAAACCTCCCTCCCCATCAGATCAGCAAGGATAACTACTCAGCATTCATTTTTTCTAATCTGTTTCATCTTTTATAGACACTTTTCAGAAGTCACAGAAGGTGTGACAATGCCAGTCTTTTTTTAAGTTGGAAAGAAGTCTTAGAGTTTATTAAAATAAAATTGCTATACTTTCTACTTAGAAGTGAACTTAGTATTAAGATCTGTACCAAAACAAATCACCTCTACAGCACTGCCATAATTCAAGTCATGCATCTCCTTGGAGCACAATTTGTTTGCCATGCTTATTCTGAACCAAGATCATACATTTGTTGATCACCATCTTCGGTTCCCAGGTGAAATGATCAAAACCTATTTAACATCCTAACAGTGAGCAAAGTTTTATGAAATAGCGTGGAGTTTAATTTGTGCCTCTTTTTAACACATTCTTTTGAAGACTATTAATCCAGGAAAACTAGAATAGACTAAAATATAATCTCACTCCATAGAAAATCAAGCCCAGAAAGCTTCACACAGTCTTCAGTAGAGACATTCAACAGCTCAGTCTGTCTCCTGGTAGTGCCCATGTGGATGTGTGTACTCACACACAAGTGGAAAGGAAGTAGTTCTGTTTCACAAAGCTCTTAATCAGACCATATAGGTAATGAGTACATGTAATAGCAATGAACAGAATTTTTAGGAATACATTTCAAAAATAATTTTCTTAGAAGATAGTTCTTATAGCAGGTTTGAATTTATTCCTGTTTTAATATTCACACACTTAAGTTTGCTTTAAAACCGCAACAACCTTTACAGCTTTGCTACCTACCAGAACAATACCTGCAAGAACAGGCCTGCATGGATGATCATTGCCACGTGTTCATGTTTTTAGTGATATTGATTAGTTTCAGCAATCAGATAGGATGGCTTCAGAGTTCAAAGAAATCATTTACTCTGGCAAAACAACACTCATTAATTTTAAAGAGAAATAAATGTACATTGATTGCAAATCTCAATACAGTAACATTCTCCCTTTAGGGATCAAATAGTAAGAATAAGTTCCATCCTGCACATCCTTTCCATGCAGGAAAAGATGATGAAGCCAGCCAGTAGTCACTCACCAGCATACATCCCTCGTCCTTGCTGGTTCATACTGTCACACAGGACCTGCTGCTTGACAGCAGTCCAAGAAGAGTCAACCGCCCTCCTTCCTCCAGTGGCTAACCCTGTTACATCAGTTAAAAAAAAATAAATTAAAAAAATCACCACAATTAAGTAGAGTCTTTGGCTATAGATTCACACACACTTTAAAGGCAGCACTGCCCTCACAAAAAGCAGTCTCACTCTACAGCTGCTTCTTCCTGTCCTTCACCACCCCATTTCTCATCCTAGCAAAAGCATTTTTCCAGCATCATAGCAAAAGAGACTGGGTAACAGATGCAGAATAAAAACTGACCAGTCAAAAACAGCACTTAATTTTAAACCAGACTAGTTTCCAACAGTAAATTCCAGCTAAGAGTGCACATGAAATGACAGCCTTACTCTTTTCCTAGCCAAAACATATGAAGAACACATAGACAGTTCACACAAGCTTTTCTCACGAACTAAGGCTTTCTAATGGAAGGAAGCTGACAAAGAATAGAGAAAAAACTATGCTGATTCTCACTGTTCACTAGAGTGGTCCCAGTCCCCTGTACTGAATCTAAGTAACCTCCCTAAAGCTGTACAGAAGAGATCACTTCCAGCTCCATGCTCCGAGGATGCTACATCTCATGACCCGGGGAGTCTACACTGTCTAATTTAAGACAACCGATTTCAGTTCCAGAATTAAGAGTTTAAACCCCTCAAGATGCTCATTAAGCCTCCAAAATTATTTCAGGGAACATGAATACATGAGCATACAAGCAGCTCTGGAGATCCTGCACCTATATAGAATAGGTAGGCTCCTAACTCCAGTGAAATTTATAAGGAATATGCATGAACATCCATCCAAGATAACATGCACAGAATAGAGAAAATATACAGCCTGAAATACCACCCTGAACAATTCCAGAAGGAAGCCAGCTTCTCTAGAGGACAATTCAAAGCTCTAACAGATCTGCGCTGCCACACTGGTGTCACTCAGAAGTTTCCTCCAAGTCTTTTCATGTAAGCCATTGCTGTCTTTCTTCTTTCTTTAATGGCTCTGTAACATTCTTCTGGAAAGGGTCATCTTGCTGTAATGTTTACCAGCCTAGTTGTGAATGCCTTTGACTTTGGAGCCCTTTAATCTTTATACCCCCCCACTCTCTTTCCCTCTTTATAGCACTTTGGAACATTTATTAATACCCTAAATGCACTTGGTTCTGCTATTGGCTTGCTCAATCTCCCATCTATCAGCTCACACATTCTTTAATTCAGCTGCACATTCTCTCATCATTCACCAGTCCATTTACACATTCTTCTATCTGTCCTCACGTTCTCTCTCTCTCTCTTCTTCTCACTTGCTGTTCTGTCACCTCTCTCATTTTTACAGAGCTCTATTGCCTGTCTCCCGTGGGCTGTGCAACCCTGGCTCTCCCAGAGTGTCAAACAGCGTGTCATTGTATACCATCTCGCACTCAAAATTACCATGAAACACTTCACAGCTAATCATACCTGCAAATCCAAGTATGTTTTATACATTCAGTGCTCCTGATTCTGATTTCATTCACTTCATAGTAAATTAAAGCAATGCTAGTGGGAATATACAGGTGTAAAATTAGTTTAAGTAAGATCAAAAAGAACTCATATTTTCTACAATAACATCAGTATTAAGGACTGAAAAGGAAGCTGGATATGTCAAAATCCAGCAACTGATCTCTTGAAGAGAATGAAAGACTCCAGAAAATTGAAGCATCATTGTTTTCTCAGTATAAGTGTCATAAAGAAACACTCCCTGGGCTCTTGCTATTTAGTCACAGAGACTGTAATACAATGGAATATGTCTTGCTGAGTACAAAAGACATGAGAAACACGCATTAAAAATTTGTACAAAATCCAGTACAAATACAATTGATGCCACAGAGATCCCTCCCCCAAGGTTCACACACGAGGACCCTAACTAATGGAACAGGCAGAAACAGTGCTTGTAACAAACGTGAGAATCCACGGAAACAATGGAAAAACAGAGGCAACAGGGACAACTCCAGTTGTCTGCGCAGGCTTTGCTCTGTTAGCAGTCAGGCAAGGCATGAAAAGGGGAGGGAGATTCTCCCCATGTACAAACACAGATAGGAGCTCCTGAAACTGAGTTGATGGACCAGGCATTCACAAGATCCAAGAGATCAGATGAAGATTTAATTTGGACCTAAGGAATCAGATACGAAATGGACCAACCTAATAATCTTCAGCATAGAGATATTCACTGAATTCCATTTGTACCAATAAAATTAACAAGGGACAAGATTATTCACTGAAAAGGTGCAAAAAAAAAAAAAAAAAAAAAAAAGAGACGGTTCTGTGCGCCACCCTCAGATAGGAAGGAGGAAGAAAGATCTTCCAAAGGGGCAGACAGAGATACAGCTGGAGTGCAAGAAAAGGACAGTCATCAGAAAATATGGCACAAATGGGACTGACGGTAAATGAAAAACCAAGGAGAAAGAAAATGCAATGCCTACACACAGAGAATAAGAACACACCAAGAGATGAAAAACACAACACAGACTTAAGTCTAAGAAGAATAACCAAGGAACACTGCAAGAGAATGAGATTGAGAGCCTGTCCAGTTCAAATTCCCAAATGTAGAAAATAAAATCCCTCAAACTACCAGGAAACAAAAGTTTCTCATTAAAAAAACATGGAAAATACCACGTGGTCACGGAAAAAAAAGAAATAGATCTAGAGCTAATGTCAGCACTACATAACCACTTATCATCAGGTTAAGAAAAGAGTGTAATGAATGGAAATTGCAGATCAAACTCCAAACGCTGACCATAACATCATGCCGAAGTTCTGCCTTTCTTCAGTAGTTTTCCTGAATTGAACAGAATTTGGCGAGACAGAAGAATGAAGTTAAAGTGGCTCTTTCATATATAGAAAAAAAGAAATCCATCAACACCAGGAAAACTGAATTAGGAAAATCAAAACCACAGACAGATCAAAAACCCTGACAGGAAACACTGAAAAGGCCAGCCATTATCACAAAAGAAGAAATAGCATGATTTTGCTTCCACAAATAGCTATCACATCTTGGACAGCTTGAAATGCAGTGAAGTGGAACCCAGTGGAGGCTACTGGAGGAAGAGAGGGCAGCATAGGTTATTTGAACTCGGGAATATGCATCTTAACTAAGGTACAGCCATGTTGAACAAATGTTTTGGAGGTAATGGAATGCAGATTTAAAGATCATGAAAGAAGAAAGGGGCAAATGAGTTCAAAGAGACCTCACTGACTCTGCCATTCATTCTTGACCTCTGAAATATTTGCAGTTTATGATGAAAGCAGTGGCACAGGCTTTGCCATAGCCTTGTTAATTAACTAATTATCTAAAGCCACGATCATAATGAGAGCTACACAAACAGCACTCAGAACATATTGTCATTCATCAGATCACATTACAGTCAAGGAAAACTATTTTTGTGGTTTATTTTCTCCCTTTCAGACTACTACAGAATTATGATGATGTGTTAATGGCTTAAACATACCTTTAGGACGCTGGTACAAGGCTCAGCTTTCACTGATAATCAGCAGTTGGAATGCGCCCACAATGATGCTTTAGATTGAGTTCTCAGTGGCTACGTGCCTTTCCCTTCTCCAGAGTATCTGCATGGTTTTGATCTTGCTGCCTTCTCCAGAGGAGATTACCAACAGTTTTCAGGGAGGGAACAGAACAGGTTTAAAAGTGTCATTTACATTTCTGGGGAGTCGTTTTACGGACTGAATTTAGAAGCCATTTGAACAACAGAAATGATTGGGATTTATAGTAACTATAATCACTCAGGAAGGAAAAAACAAAAACCTATTTATCAGTGGATACCTCTGTTCAATGCGCATGAGTGTTCACAAAAGCAACCTTGAGGCTGTCTAAGGGATGGTAGAGATAGGAATATTAATTGTTGCAGATTGCATCAGTTACCATTAACTTTTACTGTGGAATACTCAATTACGTTCTGATCACACTATGGAATAAACACAAATAAAAGTATTGCAAAGACAGTGACGGGCATAAACAGATATGAACAGGTTTCTAAAGGAACATCAAAACAACCAGAGCTACCTACATCCATCCCTCCAGTGAAGTTGTTCCCTACCATATTGCCAGGCAAAAGCTGCATGAGGGCCCATGGGGTGGGAATCACTTCTCCGTGAGCATCCTACCAGCTCAGAGTCACCACATACAGAGCACAGCAGCCACTTAGCCACGTCCTTGTGGACTTCTGAGTGAAAGAGTCATAGCCTAGAGTTGGAAAGCTTGAACTCAAACAGGGAGCAAACAAATGCACACTGAAAGAAATGGAGAAATAATTTATGAACTTTCTGAGAGACCAAGGGGGACAAAACAACCAAGTTAAACTGAGCATAGAAGCAAGGATCTACCTTCCATCACCACAGCAGAAGTGGGAAGAGGGAGGGATTGGGGAACATGACTGCTTAAATAAACTCATTTATTTACATCCTCTCTTAGACATATTAATTTTATTTTAAAAGTTAAGTATCCTAGCTTCTGTTGTAATAGAACTTGTTTGTTTGTTGTTAGCTTAAAGCCTTTGTTTTTCTTGGGGAAGAGGAGATTAAGAGAGAAGGTCCTGGCATGTTTCTCCCAAAGCTTTTGCCAGCTTGGGGTCTTGTGACTTCCTTATACAACAGCAACAGATGTCTGCAAGCCTACTCCATAAGGTCTACAGTATTTCATTTTTTTCACTTATTCTATAATTGATGTCTCATTAAAAATGTTCTTTCATGCTGTATTTCATGGCAGAGGCTAAAGGGAGGACACCTTCCTAGAATTATGTTTGAAAACCAGTCTCACATTTCTATTGCTGCATGTGACAGATGGAATAATGGAGATGAAAGGAGACCAAGGAAATTTTGACTAATGAGGACAACATGAAATATAGCTAGCCTTTGGAAATACCTCAAAGCAGCAAGTTAATATATTACCCTGTGTTCTTTCCTAATTACATATACAGTTTTTATATAGGATTTACCACTGCAATACCTAAGCATCTAAAATACATCATTTCCACAGCATTTTTCTGGGGCACACATCACTTTATGAAAGTGTTCTAGAAGCAGAGTTTGGCCACTGTTTCTGAAGATAAGTCCAGAATTATTCCACTGGTTCCCCCGGAACACCATCAGGGTGCTGCAGAGCATTGCTTACAACGCCTCTCTCCAAGAAATCCAGATACTTGCTTTGGGGCACATGGAAAGTACAAAGCAATGCTAGAAATAAAACTCCAATAGATTTAATTACAGGCTGATGTTTTAACTCTCCTTTTTCCTATCCTCCTCCCTGACCAATGGCTGAAATCAAGCATTGACAAGAAGAGTTTGAAACTGGTTGCAGGAGACTAATAACAAACTATCACTCTGCCATCTCTCCGCATGGCTAAGCAGGCATATGAGCAACATAAATCTATCCAGACCTCAGGCCCTGTTTATCAAACAACTTGTTTGAAGCCACTCAAATCACCTTGGGAAGGTATTAAATAGAAAAACAAATATTAAAAAAGCATTAATATTTTCTGAGAGCTACATCTTCTCTGGATGATCAGAAGAATTTGGTCTCTTATAAGTTGTCAATACAGCATTAAAAAAAAAAACTTAATTCACATATTAGGCTAAAACTGCTCAACTAGAATCCTAAATTTAATCCTGAAGTGATAAACATACTGTTCACTGTATTTGACATCTAATTTTCAGTGGTTGTTAACAAACTCATTTTTAGTTTTCTCAGCCAAAATCCTCCATTGTTTTCTGCACTCTACATCCAAGAACATTAATATTAAAATTTGCATTTCTCCTCACGCAGGTCACTCTTTACACGACTATCAGCACGACAAATAAAACAAGGAGTCATTTATCAAAGTACACTTCTGAAAAGAAGCAAAACGTTCATCAGCCTTTCCTCACACTTAGCGTGTGTTTTTCCTCAGATTTAAATGGAATATCTAGAATTTTCTCTCCAAGATGGGAACTCCCTCAGGAGAATCGTCAAGAATGCGGACTGTTTGAGGGGAACAAGTAGTTTCTCACTCTTTTGCTTTACTCTTCTAATTGACTTCCAGAATCCATCTCATAGTGATTGTTCTCCGAGGCTACCAAAAAGGTGCATTTCACTTCTGTCACACACTTTCTTTCATTTCTGAAAGACAGCACTGTATGTCCACCCTGTACTGCCACAATCAGACACGAATCTTCCACATCCGGACACCTGTGCTGTAACATCTAGTCCTTGCCACACCAGCTGAGAATAGAGCCAAAATTATACAAAAATACCAAGCATGCAGACAATGGCAGAGAACAGTCATGATGTGGGTATAACACACCACCAGCTGGTCTCTATGAACACTCTCTTTAATTTGTTCTGTTCTGAAATTTGTACTTTTGTGACTCAACTTCCTTTAGAGACTTGGGGACTGCATGTCACTTGTACTGAATTTCCAGCTGCCACAGCTCAACTCAGGGCTGTTGCGTGTCAGAGCTGACAATTAAACATGCAGAACATAGAGAACAGTTACAATTCATCCTTTATGATGAGAATTAAAACGTAAATAGGGAAATTAAAAAGCCCACGTCTAAAATAAAAATAGCAGTCACCACCATAGAGACTGAATGGGGCAAAATGAGAACTACATTTCAGCAAAACTGCACACACTTCTGTAGCCAGACAAGAAAAACCTTCTCCTTTGCTCAGGGGGATATTAAAGTTTATAGCTGTATTTTTAGATAGTTCTTTGAATGTATAGTTCTGGCTTCCTTAATTTCTTTTGTATGTAATATGTTTTGATTTTTTTTTTTTTTCCAAAAGAGCTCAAGAGCCATAAATCTGTCCAGGCTGTGGAGGACTTCAAAAAATGTAACCGTTAAAACTGTAACATGCATAAATACTTTTATTATCCTTTCTAGGCTTGTGGAATGGCTTAATATTCATGTCTCTAACTTGGCACAATAACCAGATTAATTCTGGAAATGAGCAAGCACACTAACACCATCTCATTTCAGGGTGTTAAAGCAAGAGGAAGAGCCTATGCGCACTCCTTATGTGCAGCTAGTGCTACAAAGTGTGTGTGACATAAAACAGTAAAGGAATCTCATTGTCCTTTTTCACAGAGAAGAATCATTAGTTAAAGACTGATTCACGTTGCTGACAGACATACTACACACCTACATGCAATCTGGTTGCTACTTTCAAAGAATACAGGCACGCTGGGGAACCTTGCTGAATGAGTGCTAATGAACCTCTGGAAGATACATCATCACAGTTCTCATATGAGTTGGCTCATTATGGTTCCACCAACCAAAGAAGTGAAAATGAGTCCAACTACAGGAGCTGTGATCCATATCCAAAGAGCCAGGCAAGGGGCAGAGGGAACGACCAGTTTTCTTAAGATGTAGCATTATAATTGATGGGTCTGTTTTAGCTGTGAATGAAGATCTGAATCATTGTAATACACAGGATTTACGAGTCGTTCCCAGAAAACTGGTTCTAAGCCCATTAGGAAATTTCAGTGAACACAGCCAAGTGTTAGTCTTCAAATGTCATCTTTTCCATTGGACACATGTAAGCATAGGAATGCGTTTGATACTACAGCAGGGCGAGTCTCTCAGACATGCATTCTATTAAATGTTAAGCTTCAGATGTATAACAGGCTCATGCCATAAAACCACATCTAGTTATAAACCTTATTTTAGGTTAGACAATCACCCTTTATTGCTTCGGAAGAAACATTCTATATGTGGTCCTTTCAGACTGTCACACAGCAAAGGCTGGAGGAAAAAACAACAACAAGAAAAGTCTATGGGTAGCTACATTCATGCTCACATGTGATGTAAGGTGTGTTGGCTATTTGAAGACACAAGGAGGGTAAGAATCAGGTCTAGGAAACAGAACTAGAATTAGGTGGAGAAAAACCTGAACACTACATGCAACACTTGGAGAAACAACTGAAACACAACCACCAAGTACACGATGTAGGAACTGAACACAACACATACACTATCATCACCTACACCTTTAAATCAAAAAACAGTTGAAAACCTGAGTCTGGATTTGATTACAGCTACGATTGATGCTCCAGGTCAGGGCTAGTGCTTTGATTCAGTTCTAGCAATACCAACTTAAGTTCCTCTTGTGACATAGGAGCACCAAAAAACAGAAGTCTTGAGATTATTCTTATGAAGTGACACAATCAAGTACAGAAGACATCCTTGATTTAGAACTTATGCAGATTCTGCCAACACTAACATTTACTACTTAAAAAATTAATTGCAAATTCCACTGAGGAGGAATGAGACACTCCTAACTATCCTGAGAATGCTTTTGCAATATAACATTGACTATACTAGGGCTTCTATGACACAAATGGTGTTAGTATGTGTGAGACATTCTATAAAGGAATGGTATAGAATCATAGAATGGTTTGGGTTGGAAGGGGGGGGGAGGGAGGGGGGAAAGAAACAGGTTACCATTCCCAGTCTTTGCTGCATTTGCAATTCATGCCAAATATGTTCACTGTCAAGCTGTCATTTTATATTAGAAGTTAATTTCCCTGCTATCGACCCCCTCTCTGTTTATTCTTTTTTTCATTCTTCAGCTGCCAGGATTTTGGAAGAGCAATAACCAAAACTATAACAAAGAACTCGAAGTCACAAACAAATTTTGCACACATTCATTCCATAGCCACAGCTAGACTGACTTCTACAGCCTCATGCAAATTTTCATTAAAGCTGCCATGCATTTGAATAATGAGTCACTGTTTAAAGAGAAAAGAGTACAAAAGGCATCTTGCTTTCATGTTGAAGAGCAAGCTCAAAATCAAATAAAGGTACTTCACACGTAGGCATATATAATATACTAGTTGCTATACAGAGCACACCTTGCGTCTGAAACCAAAAATCAAACAAGGACAGGAATATGGCCCACAAATCGGGTGTTAGATTTCAGTAAGGAATTAAGAAAATACACCATACAGGATAGATTGTTATGTAAACAGAAAAGGAAAAAGAGTTATGATAGGTCCAACTGCCCCCAGTGCATTCAAGCTACATTCTGTGCTCATTCACAGGTCTCATCAGGTTGGATATTCCTGAAAGTTAAGTGAAAGAGCCACAGATATCGTCTTTCCATCAGCCTTTTCAAACACGTTATTCTTTCACTAAGATTTACTGTCTTTGCACTTCTCCAAACTGTTTTTCGCTGAGAGATAGCATGGGAAAAAGTAGACCAAAGTACATGTAAGCCCTGAGCATCCAAGATTTCTGCAGCCCACAATGATGGGACACCCTCTCCTGGAGAAACAGGCATGTTTTCCTGCTCCATCAGTTTAGGAACAGGAAAGAAGTGATATTCCAGGGGTCTGAAGCCAAACAGCCACAACAAATCTTGATAGAATCACAATAACTAGGAAAGTTTCTCCTTGATACACAAAAGATTCTTCCCAGGCCTGTCAAAGACACTGTTACATACAGCAGTCTTCAGAAAAATCACTCCCATTTAAATGATTAAATTATGATAGCATTAGGCTAATATTAGAATGACATTAAAAAGGAAGAATTTTTAGATTAAATCAGTCCTGAAACGAACAGACTCAAATTCAGATCTTCTGCAAGAGTGATCCCACTGGCTGACCAACTCCCTACATCTGAAACTAAGTCACATTAAACCTGACAGCGCAGATCCCTTCAGGTGGCTACCTCCTCAAGTTTAAAACTAAAAGAGCTCAGACAAACACAGGGTCATTTTGTTTGGCTAAAAGTCCGAGTCCTAGACATCTCCTCTTCCACTTCTTAAAGTATGACATGGTTTACGGTAATTCTCAGTGATCCATTAATATTTGCTTAGAATGTCATCTGCAAAATTTATAAAGTTAAGGCTGTGAAACTTCTTAAAGGGATGCTTGCAAGAGGCAACTTGAAAATAGTAATCGATATGCTCCTGCCTGTGGACAGATCGCCTCCAAAAGAAGGCGAATAGATCAGGGATTTGTAGTGGCAGCAAACAGGACTAAGTGTGACAGAACACAAGCTCCTGACTGATTGTAGCCTTCAAAAATGAAAGAACTCTACAAGTACAGGGCTCCCAGATGAGCAGCCTGGCCTCCAACATGGCATATTTCCATTGGCAACAATATCTTACATGACACTGTAGAACAAATACCGAGGGTATTAATTTTTACACCAAGGCAGCTGGCTGCTATGCTGTATGCAGAAAGTGGGACAGCTTTTAGCAAAGTTTCTGACCCGGACATTGCCGACTTGCATCTTAATTAGATGCAAAAAAGAATGGGAGGAAGAAGACAAGAAGTCATAGCTCAGTGCGGTCACTTATGTGAAATTTGAATTTCATTTGACACTGGTTAACATTTCTTTCATTTGGAGAGCTTCTAACCACAGCCCCCTATGCTATGACAAGTTTTTAATACAACACCAGTGATCAAGCTGCAGGTACCTCTCACAGTTTGCAGCCCAGTTTAGAAGCAGCCAGCAGAGGAGCAGAGCAGCAGCACGCTGCTCAGGTGACGTCTGACCAAAGGGGAATCGCTCCTCACAGCTTAAGGAACGTTCAGTTACTGTTTACCTCAAGGCAGGAATGAATAGCGAAGGTAAGGCATTGCAGCCACTAGGAAGTCCTTGCAGCCCTTAGAAAGTCTGCAGAGAAGACTTCTAAGGTGCCTTGAGCACAAAGGTTCTCGGCTACCAAGGCAAACTGGAAAATATTCCCTCCCTCAAGTTACTCGAACACTAAATCATCCCCTGCAGACTGAAACTGTCATTTCATACTGAGTAGCACCTTAGAGTGTCAGGAGTTCTACTCAAATAATTTACTCTCCCCCTCCTCACCTCAAGACATACCGTGGCTTCTTACACAAACGTTAACAGAATACTGAATTACTCTGAGGAAGGAGTGAGATTTACATTAATACACAACATACATTACAGTCCTGATTAAATTCAGCACTAGTCTTCCAGTCACTCCAAACACTCAATTACAGTTTGGAGTTTATTAAAGAAAAGTTCTCAGTATTTGCTTGGGTAAGTGCTAGCCTACAAGTGAGTGGTTTGGTCTATAAACAGTAAGAATGGAGCTTAATTATACGATACTGCTAGTGCAAGAATCAGAGAGGCAAGATGCAAATCAAATACAACCGCTTCAGAGATGCTCTGTACTGTAGATTTTATAGCATCAAACTGGTACTAGGGGGATAGCTGAGGTTCTGGTGAGGATCAGATTTTTTCTTTCACTGCCTAGTCAAAGCATTTGTCCAGTTCATTTTGGCAAAAAGGTCATCTCTCAGTATACACTGGCATTTCGGCAGTGGGATCTGATCTCATCTGGCAGACTCATGACTAAAAATAAAAATACCCATTAAAAAAGGCAATAATAACTAGGGAACTCAAATTATCATTCTTACCATCGTGCAAGTTGGATCAGTGAAGAAGAATCAACAGAGTAAACCAGTATCAGTCTAGGGCAACAGGAAATTTTTTGAGTTACACCCAAGAATTTAATGCAGTCTATAGTGTTTCACATCCAGCATAAAGCCAAAACTCAGAGCACAGATGTTGGAAGTCCCGTTCATTGCTGTGGTAGGAGTAGAGTTCAACTTGTAAATCCCTATCCACAGAACAGGGAACACTTACTTACAAAGAAAGTAATGCAAATCTCTCAAATCTGCTGCACCACAAAATACAAACTGGCTCCTTGAAGAAAAATCCTCAAAAAAAAAAACCTGTAAAATTCTGGTAAAGCCAGCCTTTCAGCAATCCACCATGCAGAGCAGCCCTCTCACACCACATCCTGCAGGATGACAGACGCTGGGTAATGCCTGCATTCACAGAAGATGGCACGTGCTTGACATCACCCAACTGCAGGTTACGGCTTTATCACTGCCCTTTCTCAAAATAGAGGATTACAGCCTTTCTATTCAAGATCATTGTGCAATGGGAGCACATTCTTTCAGAGCTCATACACATCTGACCAGCAAAGAGAACTCAGCAAAGCTACTCAGCTTAAATGAGTAGCACTGATTTTTTTATTCAATCAATAAGACCTTTTTGCTCATCTGCTTTCACAACGAGAGTGGACCTAAGTTGCAGGACACTGCATTGATGGATGTATATATAGATCATATGTTTAGCATCTCTATGTTTTAAGTTCTAGCAAAACACACAATTAAGCATAACAACCCAGCATCCCCAAGAAGTTACCTCATCAATAGGTTGACAAAAACTCTCTCTTCAAATAGCATCTCATTTCTGCTGTGTATTTTATCCTGAGGAATCCTGAAGGGGCTTTGAAAAAAATGCAACAAAGCACTGTACAAATTATATACATTATATAACCATTTACCTCTCAGAACAGCTCCAACACCTGTTTGACACTGAGCAGCATCGCTGCACAGCAGGCTACAGCCTGAAGCAGAACAGCTTTTTACATTAAAAATGCAGGTAGAGTTCAGAGCCGATGTAATTACAGAGTCTGGAATTTCACCAGAATGCTAGGGTTAAAATTCCTTTCACTACTTCTTGTAAAAGTCTGTAGAACTTGAATTAATAAAAAGGTTTCCCTCTAGCGCCTCTTATTTTGAATTGACATTTCTTCACTCAACTAGCAGTTTCAGTGGTCAGTAAAATCACAGAGGAATTTTATTCTCAGAGCTTCCCGACAGACATCCCATGTTGGAATGAGCACAGGATTTTCAACTGAGGTGCAGGTGAGGCTTTTCAAAGTTTGGTTCACAGCCATGAAGGGGCCATGCTCATTTGCCTGTACTTTTAGCATCCATCAGGTGGAAGGCATGTATCACCTTCTTAATGCAAATACCATGCTACTGCTTCCAGCAAGTTTCCTTTGAAATTGCTTCTTCTCTTGACACCAAGAAAGCAGACTGCCACGTCAAAAAAATAATTGGGAACTTACCTACCTGCTCTCCCTACAGACACCCTACAGCAGATCAGCTATCTGAGACTCCAGGCACAAATCTGGAAATGCTTAACTGCACTACATTTACAGAAAAATGTTTATTGATGGAGAACAACAAAGCAAAAGAAGGTTCAGGATTTAAGAAGTCTGGTCTCTGTGCATTTTTGTCTCATGCCTGATCAACTTCAGTGTCTTCAGAACATGTTTTAACTTTTCCTACAGATGGGGCAACTGGAGGATCTCTTTCCTCTGCCTGGTCACCCACTGTCACAAAATGTGTAGAACTTGGCAACGTCTGCATTCCTGTCAACTGTTGAAATCAACCCAGGTTCAAAACCACCAAGGGTAGACCTTTCCCCAAACCAATACCAGGTGTGCTAAAAGTGTTTGATAAGAGGCACCTAACTCTCCTCCACTGGCAAAAGTCATTTTCTATTCCTAACATCTGAAGACGGTAATTGCCAGTATATTTGCCTAGCTTTTTGGAGATAAACCATACACCTCCCAGTAGTTTTGATAGGAACTTGAATTGATAAATGCCATTAACAGCTGGAAAATTTAGATCAACATTCAACAGGACAGACTGTAATCTCCTTTTGCAGGGAATTGTTTTCATTACAAAAACTACCTTCCCTCCGGGGAATGTTCCTGAAAAAAATGCATAAAGGAATTTTGAAAATTCACATTTAGGAGGGCCTGAGGAAAGAGAACGGTACACACAAAGTATATGATTCAAGCCCGGTTCTGATTTGACAGCTTTGAGAGCCAGAGATAAAGCTTTTTTCTGCCGTGTACTTCCTGATGAGATTTCCCTATAAAAATTTGTATTTATATGCAGACATACAAACAAATGCACATGAACTCACATACGCCATTTGGATTCTGGAAAAGCCAAACTCTGCCACAAGCTTAAATAAAGAGGTTCAAAATAAGAAGTTAAAAAAATTCTAAAAATAGTGGATGAGATGCAATAACCCCTTCCAAGTTCCATGTCGGGAAAAGAAGCACCCATACACATGCCAATATTGTGAAGTCACCTGAGCTGTCACTGATTTAACAGAAAAATATTTCAACTTTTTTTAGAAAGAGACAAAATGAAGGGGGAAAAAGAAAGTAATGAAAGGCAACAGGTTAAGATAGTATAGATCTTTCCCTGTGGAAGTTTTTGGCAGGAACCCAGGAACAAAATCTACATTTTCACACTCCGGTGGTAACTGAGAGAAACCTCAGCCCTGCCAAATTCTGTGGCTTCATGTTCATGGATGAGAAGTCATCGTATAGCAAGCTGTACCTAACTTGAAGACTTTGAAGGAGCATACAACTTCCGAATTTGTGAGTAGTTGGCCAGGAAACTACCATGAATACCAGTAGTATTGTATGCAATGGGTATTAGGAACTTATTTCCATAGAATCAAAGAAAAATAAAGGATGAAAAAGACTTGGAAGTCACCTGTTTATCTCTTAGTTTGATTAAAAAAAAAAACAAATGCAAACAAACAAAAAACACCCCCACATCAACCGCTGCTGCCAGGGAGATGTTTATATCTCCTGTTCCTAAAGACACCGAACGCCTGTGATTTCAGTTCCCCTCCCACCAGTTCATTCCAGCATTCAGCAAGGCTTATTCCTGCAAAATTTTTCTTAAATGTCCAACGTGAGTATTTTTTACTATAATCACTTCCTGTCCTAACCATAAGGAAGAGGATATTATTTCCTTTGTTTTCACAGTAATCATATTTGCATCTGATTAAATCCTTCTCCCCTTCCACTCTTCTCTTCTGGAGTCTATCTCGCTCTAGGTTGTTCAACCCTATTTTTGAGCTTTCTAACTGTTCTTGAGGTTTTGTGTGCAAAAGTGAACGTGCCACTCGAGGCAAGTCCTTTACCAGTGCTAAGAAAAGTGAAAGGTTAATCCATGCATTTTGTAGGCCATACTGCTTCCTTGGTGTGCCAAACTTTTTCTGCCGACTCTCTCTCATGCAATCCACAGACAGGAACATCACTGGGCTCTGATTTTCTTTCTCTCACACAACTCTCAGGGTCCTCAAAAGTGCAAGCCCATCCCTGCTTTCCTAAAGACTCCCCTTCCTCCCAAACTGTCTTTCCTTGTCAACTTTATTGCTAAATATTTGTATTTTGTCCTAATCAGTATCATCTGCAGAGCACTTAATCTTTAAGCCATCCTTATTTTTAATAAATACAGTTGAGAGAAATCTTCAAAGATTGCACCAGTTATTTTGATTTCCTCTTTTAACATCATGACATACTGATAAAACACACTTAAATGTGCTCAAGAGCTTGAAGAAGAGAAATCATGACTGTTTCCATGATAAATTGAAAGCTTAAGAAAATAAGGATAAAACTACAGCCATGCTTCATCCTACCTATATTCATCATTTAAAAGCACATAGCACTGAGAACACATGACCTGGATTCTGCACTGATGAAACAGAATGTCACTTTAGAAAGAAAATAAAGCAATGCTGCAGCTCCCATTTCACAGCAGTAAGTAAACTGCTCATAACATATTTAGAGCTGAAAATATTCACAATGAACCATTTATTAATTCATCATCTTTCCATCCCCAAATCGACCACAAACCAATTTCATATTTTAATGGGATGTGCAACATCCAGAAGTATTCCAAGGCATTCTATTATGTATTTCAGTTTTGAGCTCTCATGCAAACTGTTCCCTGCACCTGCTGTTTCCCATTCTCAGTATCTGAGTTTCTGTAGCTGTTCCATCTCATGCACATGCTATTTATATTTCCGTTCCCTGATGAGACAGTTTCCAAGTCCCCCATACAACTCCCAAAACACCTTCACAATGGCCGGAGTTGGACGAAATCTAACCCACACTTACAGGGAAATACAGGCTTGTACAAAAGCTGACTACTTTCTGCCAAAGTGTGCCAGTGCTGGTTTACTGCCTCTACAGATACAGCAGAAATACTCTCAGGCAATTAAAAAAAAAAATCATTTGAAGTTGAGGTACAACATCAACATGGAAACACTAACTCAACCCACATCCAGACTTTCTGGAATGAAGCAAAAGGTCGACTGAGGTGGGGGATCAATTTACTTGGAAGAAACACCTCCTGGGGATTCGCTGTCAGGGAGGAGAGGTCCCCTCTCTCCAGATAAACCCCTGGTTTGTACATTTCATCACACATCATGGCTGCTGAGACCTTGCTTGCACACTGAGCAAACAGAAGTTGACAGGACTGCAAACACGACATCCACTCCGAGAGCCACATCCCACCTGGAATCGCATCCCACCATTTCTTTACTGTCACAACTTTGCAAGGTGCTTGATTAAAGCATTATTTTACTACCATTTTCAAACTTAAAAGTCAAACCCTAGTTGACCGCAGCCTTTTTGACGATGACGCTTTCTGACAAAGCTGTGCCAGGCTCTGAGTACCACACCCCACGTCCTGTCCCAGTCTCGGCGCCCCAGAGGAGAGCTGGGCGCACACCGGGGGGTCTCACAGCCCACTCTCACCCATTCCGGCAACAACTTCCCACGTTCCCCATGGCTTTGCCTTTTGGGTGACCTACGTTCTTACCAACACGGCAGCAGGGGGGAGCACCAGCTGGGTCCCCAGCAGCTGCTGCAAATCACAGCTCCAACGGCAGAGGGTCCGAGCCGCGGCGTGGAAAGCCGCCCGGCCAAGGAGCTACCGAGGCCAGAGAAATGCTCTTTCCTTCCCACCATGTGCTTCCAGGATTTTAGCAGTTTTTCCTCCTGGCAGGCTGCTGGCCCAACAGAGGTTACAGTCTGCATCCCGACAGAGTGCTTTACAAGAGTTACGGACGGCAGGCAGGCAGTCCTTTGTGAAAAGGCAAGATTCAATCAAATCCTGTGGTTTCCCGTGGATACCAGGACACGTGGATACTGCTGTGACAACTGAGTCCCATATTCCGTGCCAGTCGGAGTAAGCACTGTCAGAAGCAGCACAGATGCACAAGCCCTTGCTGTTAATGAGTTCCTGTCTATCTCCGTGTGTTTAAGCTTGCTGCCTTCCTCCTCATAACCTCCACTTCAGAGCATGACTGTCTGGTTCCAGTCCTCTATTAAACGCAAAAATATTTTTGTCACTCTTCAAGCTGACGCATTTCAGCGTTCTTTCTTACCCGAAACCCAATTACCACATCGCAGACAGAAGGAAAAGTTAATAATTAACAGGTAAAACTTTCTATAAACCTACTGAACTGGGGGTTCACATCTGAAGGGCTGGGAACACAGCCGAGAGCGCAGTAATTGCTGACAAATGTCATCTTACACCAGCTCTATTGCATAGCAATGGACATCATTTAAGCCCCTGTGGAAGTGGTTTAAGCAAAAAGATACCTCTCTGGCACTTGAGACAGGAATAAGAACACACTCAAAACATTATTGTTGCCCACTTGGCAGCTAGTAATGCCAGCGGCCACTAATTATCAATCTGATGCTTGAACTATCCATGAATGAATGTAGCAGAAAAGCACTATAGCCTGTTATGAAGGTTTGTTGGGTTTTTTTTTAATTAAAGAGGCACTGAATTGGTCCAAAGGCTGTTATAACTAGCATTGTGAAAGGAGAACATTAAGTGTGTGACCAGTTCAAAAAGGAGAATGAAATTAGCAACCAGGGGGCCAATATCAGTTCATCAGAAACTAGGCTTGGTTCTCTCTGTTGCTCACCACTTTTGGGGCAAACAGACTTTTTTAAGGAAAAAAATGTTTTATCAGTGTTACAGTCACTCCTCCCATCATCTAAATCGGCTTAATCCCTTTTCAGTCACTCTGTTTCTGATGACAAAATTGTTTGGAGTTGCCACATCCAGTAGCCCTACAGAAGCAAGACTGCTGCATCTCTGTGTACCCAGGTCCACCCAATAGCAAGACACCACCCAGTCTGCCCAGTAGCTGGTCCTGGACTATTTAACCTTCTGGTTACCTCACACACCCATGCACACATGCCAGCACTCACACATATACCCTACAGATACCCCTGTAACTGCCCTTAGATGTACATTCTGTCCCACAGCTGGTCTGGATCCTCTGTCTGCTGACTAGTATGATTAAAACAACTGCCTGTTTTTACCTGCTCCAGGGAAGACACATGCAAGAATTTGCAACAGAGGCCCCAGAGCCACACTTCTGTTCTCTATTTTTCTTCTTTTATCTTGTGTGTCCTCTTTTGCAAGGGCCTTCAACAGCAACAACTTGAGCTCATAAACTTTTCCCCCCACATTCTCCAATGACCATTTTTCAGTGACATCTTAAAGACTGACAAACATGTTGTTTGTTTTTTTTTCTACCATAAAGACTCTTTAAAATGAGATCTGGACTGCTATGTATTTCAAATGCCATCACTGTTTTTTCACTTTTTTGTACTTTCAGTAGAAGAAAATCTTTTAACTATTATTTTTGTCAGGGAATCCTAAAGGGATAGCTTAAGAGTAGTTCTAAATCACTTTTGAAAATCTCTGTCTGGGAGACAAAGGGCTTAATTGTATTCGCTTTCAGCTTGAAGGAACTTTGCAAAGTTCAGACCCTGCCATATCTCAGCTATTTGAATAATGACATAGTACACAAGTGGCATCATTTCTTTCACACTGAAAAGGGGAAAAAAAAAACCAAACCACAAGGCAAGACCAAATCAGCAAACGGACAGGAAAATACTCTGCTTTGGAATTCCATATACCGTGGAAGAGGGACTGAATTTGGTACCGAGAATAGCAAAGCTGTAGTGACCTGGAGAATATATCTGTTTTCAGCAATATGAATGACTTGCTTCAAAATAACCACCACAGCTGTCATCACTATTCCTAGTTCTCCCCACAAGGATTAAACCATGGAAAAGGAGGCCTTTTTTTCAGACAGCAGGATGAAACTGATCTGCAACTTACCTGGTTTTAACTGTACTTTTCCACAACAGTTGCCATTTCAGAGCAAAGGCATGTTTTTTTTCTGTTTAATTCATGCAGAACCATTTTTTGTACAACAGAAAGCGGCCACGAGAGGGCATCCTATTTCTTTATTTAAATCTCTTACACTCAGCGTTTTCAGAGAACTTTCTTTCTGTATTATATTGCACCCGAATATTTGGCATTTCCACGCCTTATCAACCACTCCTAAATACTAAAACAGAATATGACACCTCTTCATAATCTTCAAAGATCATTTGAAACTAAAGCTATTATACCTGTCAGAACTGAAACAAATAGAGAAGGGGAAACAAAAAAAAAGCAAGAAAAAAAAAGACACTGCGTATCAGCACTGCACTGAAAAAAATAAACTGAATTTTGTGAGGAAACAGTACACACATTTCACTGAAGTTATCAGTACTCACCATGTTTAAACATCAGTTTCTAAATACTGTGTTTAGCACAGAAACAAAACATCCCACTCCAACATCAAGGCAACAAAATGATCTCACACAGCATTCCTTATAGCAGAAGGTTTAATTCCTCCTCTATTTGATTAAACTGTGCAACAGCTCTAGTCAATGCTGCCCAGTTGGTAGGTCTAATTCATCAATCCATCCCTATAGAGAAACTATTCATCAACTGCAGGATAAATAAATTCCCACCAATTCCTCTTTCAATTGTCCAGGCAGTTAAATTTATGACCTTAGTCCAAATATTCTCAATTGCCACTTGAATCATAAATTAGTCCAAACTTTAAAACCTAATGATTAATCAAGATTCATAATGCAGTTTGCTTATAATTGTGTCTCCATAGCCAAGCCAGAGGTTTGCAAGAAAGATCTCAGCTCTGCAACTCTTTCTTTTAGGTCTTCTATAGCACCAGAGATGTACCAAGTCTTTGATTGCTGCAGCTGTGAGTATGTGGCTTAGAAGAGATGAGCATATCTTAATGAACCATGCATATACAGAATAATAATTAGCTTATTTTAGGGTTTGTTTGTGGTTTGTTGTTTCTTTTCCTTACCTTAGAGATTTGGTAACACCCATCCACTGACCCTTGGACTTACAGGTAAGTAGATGCTATTCCTAGGAAAAGCTTTGAAGACACCAAGACTGGCATTTGCAGAAGCTGTTCAGGTTTCAAAGTTTCTAAATGCCACACTGGGAAACACCAATGATACACCTATGGTAATGTCTTCTGCACTTCAGCATCATTCCTGCAAATGGTCACCAAACAGAATCAAAGCTCCAACCAATAACACTGAAGAGCTGTAGCGGCATTTTGCAGATAGCTCAACAACTCTTTGGAGCATTTGGTGCTTATTTTGGACACACTATTCAGTTCACATAATTCATACAAAGAAAACTCAGCTTTCAGATTCTCTCTTCCTGTTTGCCCCCCCAGCACACAAATGTGTACGATGACTAACAGAGCTAGTCTCTCAGACAAAAATAAACTCTTTCCAGAAGCTACACATAATGTAGTATAAAAGCCCCAAATTTTCTATCATTACTTCTATTTCAGTATTCATGAAATGTTTACCTGCTCCTTCTCAGATTGGGAACTTGAACTTATTAAGTGCAGAAGTTACTAATGCAACGAACAGCTTAACAACACACACCTTTTCACTGCAAACAGCTAAGGAAGTCAGAATAAATACAACACACAAGTATACAAAGAGTCCCCAAAATTTTATTTAAAGAAACATGTTCAAAGGCAGCATTGAAAACAGAGAAACTGGAATGCCAATAGTCAGAGAACTTATGCTGAGTTATGTTTTCTTTGATAAACTAGCACCATTGAATCACAAGTCACAGACTAAATTCTTTCTAGAGGTGTAAAAAACCTCCACCATTATAAAACTTCTATAAGTTCTATTAAAAATTGGTTCTCAATTTACTACTAAAGAGATGAAAGCATTTTGAAGTACAAGTTTTCATATCTACTCATTGTTCAAGTTACCCATAAAAGACAGTTTATTCTTACGTCTAAATGTACTGATCAAGGGGAAAAATGTCTAAAAGTCACAAATCTTTACAAACTAAACAAGTAGGAAAGATCTACTGTGTTATAAATATACACAGTACAATATGTACAAGTCTGATCTTACAAAGTAAGAGCTTCCTAGTCCATAAAAATACTAACTCAGCTACAAAATTCTTAGTGTTTAGTCAAGCTGTCTCAAGCAGTCACTATATCAAATTCCTAAAACACCGACTTGTTCCATAGCACAACAGCTTGAACATGTTCACAATGGGAAAGAGCCCAACACTTCACCATAAAACTGATTTCTAATACTAATTTCCCACTCAAGTTTAGTGGTAACGTTCGTGTTTGCTATCTATTTTAATGTCACAAGACCTTTACATATTTCTAGACTGTGTTTGGACTATTCAAAGTGCTGAAAGTGCGATCAAAGAATAGAGTTTTGTACCCATTTTCCAGAACACCTTTCTCTGGTGCTGGCAACAATAGCCAAGTATTTATAGGTCTGTGAGGTCGAAAAGGCACACGGTCATTTGTACATGCTCAGGTAAGTATGCACAGATACAAACATGCACTTTGCTTTAAAGACCTGCCCCTAAATATTAAAATGCTTCTTTTTGAGTAGGGAGCTTCAAGAATTCCTTATTTAATGCAGATGCCTGGAATTCATAAATGCCTTGACACAAACTGCTTAAAATGACTGTGAGATGGTGGTGAAAAAAAAATGCTTTTGGTTTTAAACTTAGAGTATCCAAGTATTGCTCTGGAATACAGAGAAACAGAGTCTATGCTCTCTCGCTCTTCACCAAGCAACATCCAGGTTACAGCAGCCCATGCGATGCACCATTCCTTACAGCTAACATAGCATATGTGAGCACACACATATACACAACGCTCCCTCAGTATTTGTTCTTCTGTTGGAGACCATCTACAGTCTGAATGAAAATTAAATGATTCAATGAATGTTTCAAGCAATATCTTTTCGTACTTACGCATACAAGAAATAACGAAACCGAACCGTGCCTCAGCCAGAATACAGGATTTCACTGATACACAAGTTAACATTGGTTCCTTTCCACTTTCCTTCCCTACAGTGGTCTTCTACGACACGCATCATAGTAACTAGTGCTGTTAAAAACTAAGAACATATCCCTCTTGACAAAACTGACAAATTTTTCTAGTGGGCACATTGGCTTGCTGGAACGTTTATAAAAATCCTTGCAAAACGAGGTCTGGAATGTGACATCAGCGCCATTATACAGAATGCGGATAAAATGTTCTTTGGGTCTCTTCCCATCCTGCCACAGCTCAAAAACTAATCTGGCAGCAAATCTAGGAAATCTGGCCTCTGTAATGCCCAAGGCACTAAGAACAGGTGACAGTGTGACATCATGTGCAGAGTAAAGAACAAATACTTCTTCTTTCTTGCCTTCTGCAATACGCTGCAGCCGATTAACAGTCTGGTTGAGGAGAGGATGAGTAGCCAATAGTGCATACAAGAAATAAAGTTTCTTTTCCTGTCTTTCTCTCTCATCTTCCAACTGATGTCTTTTGATTACTTTGAAGTGTTCCATACCAATGCAGCCAGTTTTGGTACATGGAAAACTGACGTTGTGGCAAAAATAGCACAAGAGAGAATCTATTGGATTAGAAGCTCTCAGCTGCCTGGTGGGAATGCCTACAATCTTTGCCATATCCACATAGATTTTCTCTAAATCATTGTTTTTCACCCGTAAACTATACTGTCTGCGCTGTTCCTCTTCTAGGTAGTGGTTTCGCATAGGACAGTCACAGCTTCCAGAGCAAAAAATGGTGCTCCACTGATGTCTCATGTTAATTTTCTTCCAGTCAAAATCTGGCAAAAAAGTGTAGAGCAGCGCCAATGCACTCTGCAGGGTTCGACTTTTTCCTGTTGTCTCCAAGTAGAGCTGTTTCGCTGTCCAGTCACTCAGAAGCAGTTTATGTTTGTTTATATAAATTTCTCGTAATAGTTGTCCATTTCGCAAGTGTTGTACAACCCCTGAAAGATAATTTTTAAAGAAATTACAGCACATAATTAGAATCTTCTTAATTTTGGAGAAAGAAAAGAAATACAGCTAGCAGTCTTAATGATAATCAGTTAAAAGGTTATGAACTTCAAAACTGAAGTTCATCTATGCTTGACTATTAGGAAAATAGCATAAAATATGAGACGCCTGCTATTCTTCAGTGTCTCTCAGATTCCAGGAGCTAAACTGAGATATAGATAGAAAAGGCTGGTTCCATAAAAATTGTCTAAAACCTTAGTGGTTTAATATTTTTTCTTTTGACTAGAGACACAGACTCAATGGGTCTAGCATGACTATAAAAGTAATATGATTATGAAGATGAATCAAAGACTGCACCTGAGTCAGGTTTTCAGAGAGGCTGTGAATGCTGCGCTCCCTCCAAATTTATGGCAGCCAGTAAAACTACTGGTAGTCAGGAAATTAATACATAGAATGTAAACTCGTGGGTAAGCTCACAAAACAGAGTGCTGAGGTGTGGCAATCGCATCAAACTATCCTTTCCATCTTACTTCAGGACGGTCTCAAACTGTTTGGTAATTCTTACACTTATCCAGCAGGAAAGGAAGAGTGTGTATCCTTCTCACATGCCAAAACCTCTACTTCAGAACCCACCTTGCTTGTGTTATCCTCCCACAGCAGCAAAGCAACAGGTACAAACCTTTTATGCACTAGAACATCCATGTAACTCTCTACAGGCAATAAGAGTTCCAAATCCTAGCTCAGTTAAGCTGTGTACAATAATGAATCCAGCTTCTCACACAACATGCTGTGTTATGGAACCTAGGCTATGACCAACATTATAAGCTTCCCATAAAAAAAAATATTTCAATGAAAAGAAAAACAGAAGATCCCTCTTTATGTAGACCGTATTTAACAGAGCAGAAGAAAAGATAAAGCTCCTATGGAAACTTACCTGTCTGTGTAAGCTCTCCCATTTCACACAAGGAATGACTGGGGTAACGAGGCAGACTGCTTAAGGAACCATCCATTTGGGCTGCAGACCCTTTGGACATATGTTTAATGAAAGCTTCAAGCTGAGGATGAGAAGGTTTCCTAGAGAGGTAAACCAAAATGTGAAAACTTCTGAAAGCATGTGGGAAAACAGCTCAAGAGAGTCAACTATTCTAAGTATGTCAGCTCAGAAATTTCATGGTGTGAGGTTATTTCCCACTGAGACAACATCTGCTCTTACTCGGGACTTCTGCAAGTATGCAAAAGAAATCTAACACTTACTAACTACCAAAGATCTATAGGGAAACCGATGTCTTTGTCATGTTAAAATTATTATACCTTTTGGTAATTAATTTGGAAATATTTTTTTTTTACTAATACTGTTGTGAATTTTAAAAAAATGCTTACAAAAAAATTACTCTCTCCAGTTTCTGAAGTACCACTGGACTTTAAGACCACAGACAAAAGGTACTAACAACCTGGTTCAAATAACGAGTATTTTAAGTAGATGATCTTGAAGGAATTCTCAAGTTTTGTACTGTACAATGCTGCCTATGATCTCAGCTTTTATTTCTATTTACTTCAGGCTTCAAATCAAATAGCACGTTCAGCCTCAATTAAGTGGTACCCAAAAAGTAGCATCCAGTGGCCCCATTAAAATTGGAAGTAATTGTTTTGGGTATTGTACTATTACTTGGGAAGAAAGAGTCCAACACTGCTGGACACTTAAACAGGTAAGATACCCCAACAATGCAAGTAGTGAATACACCTGGAAAAGAGATACACACAAAAACGTCTAGGTTAACTGACTGAAACAGAATTCAAGTCAGTGAAAGAATGCTTAGATCTCCTAAACTGTTCTGCAGATTTCAAATACACTGCAGACTCAGTTCACTGTTGTACTGCTGTGCTGAAAAATACACAGAGAAAAAAGTCCACACACAATGCAATCAAAAGGGATTTAAACCTTTAAAAAAAAAAATCTATGATCACACTTCTACAACTGAAATACATTACTTAGAGATTTCTTCGTTAAATGTCGACGTTCAACAAACGTCACACAGTCACCTCTCCACTTTTGTGCAGGACTAAATCAGAAACTGCTTGGCAATCCACCTCTGCCCCACATGGTTCTCATTTTAATAGACTTTTAGCTTGAATACGGTAAATATTTTTTTATGTTGCTGACAAAAAATAGATATATATATATATATCTAAAAAAGGAGATTAAATTGGTCAGAGAACTTTTACAGAAGTCTGAGTTTTGTCTTTATTCTTCATATTTACACTTTGCTAGAATGATAATGTTTTGATAGAAAAACCTCAAGTCGAAAAAAACCTTCCAGAGTTGCAGGAACCACAAGAGGGAGCAATAACACTACTGAAGAATGAGTAATTGGCTGGAATCAAAGATTACTAGGACAAAGACATTAATGCGTACATAGAAGAGCCAAATGAGAAACCTTTAACTGAGAAAGCAGCCCTTGCACAGCTATGCTCACAGCATACATAGAGAGGAGGTCTCATACGAATCAGTGCCTCATTTAAAAGGAAGGTAGATCATTGTCGTATTATTTCATAAAACTTGAATTTTCCCATATTTAATTTGCCTTCAGAAAAAAAAAAAATCACAAATTATGATACAACTGCCAGTAAGAAAAAAATGCAAAATGACACAAAAAGTATGAGAGAAAAACAGCAAAATATTTTTTAATTTTTAGTTCAAATTGAAACAAAAACCAGCCAATTTATGACATTCTAAATCCACAGCTGCTTCTGTATATTATAATTTTAACAACACAAATGAAGATTTGTATTTGAGAAGCAGAGGCATGTGAAAGGCTGTGTTCCTTTCTAAAGCAGTAGAGGCTTCCTGTTGTCCTAAGCATACATTAGAAAGCTTAATCCAGCTCCAGATGTGAATTTCAAACAAAACTTTTGGTATATTTCACTATTTTCACAGCCCAGCAGTGCAATTTAAAAATGGAAGAAAGTTGAGAAAATTAAGTTAAACCCATTAGCAAACAGCTTTTAAGCTTATTACAGATGTAGCAGGCTGAATTACCAATTTTCTAAACTTTGCACTTTAAAAAACATGAATGAACTGTCTATTATAATTGTCCTTAAAAGCCTACTTAATTAATTAGCAAGTTCTGCAAATACATGTGTGCAAGAAAACCAAAAGAACCGCATTATCCATTCTGCTTTTGCTGCTCTGCTTACAAAAAAAATTATTTATCAGTGCTCTGCAAAAAGATTTATCAAAAAAAGTCAGGCAAGATAAACTAATATCCAAGATAAAATGATAAAATATACGATAATTGATAAAATTATATTCCAATATATTAATAGAGCTTTTCACATACATATGTACATCCAAGTTACTTAACTTTGGATTACATTAAAGTAAGCACAAGCATATGGCTGCAGAAGTGAAATATGAAATGTGACTATTAGATATATTTCCGAGTATAAATTCAAAGCTTACTATTGTTAAATATATTCCAGGGGAAAAAAAACTAAACAAAACAAAACAAAACAAAAAACCCCAAACAACAGAAATAAGAGCCATCCCGCCTGAAGAGGACAGACATGTCAGGCTACGATATAGTTCTATCCTGAATGTAATCGTCATATATGTAACCAAATTCTGAACATAGCAGCAATTCTCTTGATTAACCCTGTACAACTGAGCAAATAAAAACTCATTTTTCTCAACAGCAAAATATTCAGCACCACTCATTCAAATTATTCCCCCCTCCTCCTCACCCCAAGATTTCTCTTTGACTTAGAATATGAATCCTCCTGTTGAATTGGCCAATTTACAGATGCCGCAGGAGATGGAGTATCTAGGCAACAAAGCTAAGAGTGCTGGGACTGTTTGAGCAGGAAGCAAAGAAAATTACTCAGCCACAGAGCTGAAAAGACTGAAATAGCCTTAAAATTACATTTCCATAAAAGTAACCAGAAAATAATAATGGGCTAAAAAGATAGCCTTCTGTAATTTGCTGGACGTTATGATGGTAAGCTATCACATTTAGGAAATGTATTAATACAATAAATATTTCAAATTTTGTCAAAACACGGAATGGCTTATCACCTAATGCTATTTGTAATCGCCATACTTTTTCCTAATCTTGAACATTCATTTTCCCATTTTTAACGTCTGTTAAGTTGCCTTTTATTTTATTTAAAAAAAATAAAATAAATTTTATCTGGAACCAACTGAGGATGCTTCTTTTCCCTCAAATAATGAATTCAGCTTTTCCTTTTTTTTTTATACTAAACACTAGGATAACAGATCCGAGATTTAACAGTGTAGTGCCTAGCATTAGCATAGCATTAAAATGACCAACATTTAAATTCTTATTCAACATTTAAATATCCTCTTTGTAAAGGTCTTTAAAAGCTCTAATACCAAAATGTCATCTCTTTAGTGCTACACCGTAACCAGTGTGCATGGAAAGAAATCATACCATGCAACCACTTGAACTGTATGTGTAATTCTGACAGCAACTGAGCTGACATCCTGCAGTAAAAGTAACCTTTCTCCTTGAGGAGTTTAGATACAGAAATGTAGATATATTTGTTGGGGCTTTTTTGTTGGGTGGTTTTGGGGTTTGTTTGGGGTTTGGGGGTGGTTTTGGTTTTTGTTTGTTTGTTTGGGTTGTTTTGGTGTTTGGGGGTTGGTTTGTTTGTTTTAATGAGACAAATACACTAACTCACCAGTTGCTCTGAATTAGCCCAGGAAAGTGAGTGATATGGTACCAGAGGGTGCACATGCACACCTCGGAAAATCTGCTGATAGATTTTGGATGGCTCAGTTATAATGGCACAAAATACTGTGTCAGAAACATGCACAAAAACACATTTACTGCATCTATTATATATGTTCAAAGTTACGAAAGAGAATTAATGCACCTCAACATGAAGTTCAAACCTATGGTAAAGCCTCAATTCTTTCAGAGCAGCACAGAAACTGTTCTAGGACATTTCTGCACCCCACCCCCATGAGACTAACTGAATCAAAGACTTGAAGGCCACTATTTAGGAACTCATTAAACTGAATACTCTTTTGAGCAAATTACAAATTTCAGACTACATATCTATAAAAATTGGAAACTTAATCTAATTAAGATGTAGTATTTAAGAAACAGATGTGCAAAGGCATTACCTTAACAAGACTAAATTTAACTACAGTCTATGTAACAATGTTATAATTTCTATGAACTTACGTGTTCATAAAAATTCAGGCATGGCATAAATAATGTGCCATGTAAGACGCTACAGACAAAACAATGTGTTGGTCAAGGGTATGATTAAAAGAGGAATGTTGATAGAAGAAACACTTGAATTGTTGAGATCAATTACTAAGAGTCATTTATGTAAAAACTAAAAAATAGTTAATCAAGTAGAAAACTAATGGCAGGTTATAGATACTTCACAGAATTAAGGAGGGGTAAAGTCTTTATTCATTTTACCCCTGTTACTGCACAGTGCTGTCCTCTCACAGCACTACAGAGTTCTGCAGATCTACACCTCAAGAAAGAGCTTGTGGAGGTGGACATTGATACAAACGAGATATCGATTTTCCCCTCCTCTAAACCATATTTATCTATGCAAATGTCACTTTTGTTAGTAAATGCAGAATTTGCAAAAGGACCAAATTTCTCACAAGAAGCTGCAGAATCCTCAGTGTGTCTGGCACTCGGTGAGTAAATGTGACCACGTCGGGCACACACCAAGCTTCTGACAAACGAACGTTCCCTTTTTGCAATCATCTCATTCCAGATTCTGCCTGCTAACTGTACCAAAAGCAACTCCCTTTTCTCTTTACTTAAAATGCAAAAAAATAATTTTAGAATTTCAAGCAAAAATAACGTGTTTTCTGTGAATTTCAAGTAGAGAAAGCGTTAGATCAAAGGACTATACTGCCTGCCTTTCAGTAGGCAAATTAATGGAAAGAGCCTCTAAAAACAACAATCTAGTGTTGTTTTTAGAGGCTCTTTCCATTAATTTGTAGTCTACAAAAGAGATCCTTAAGACAGCATTGGTGCTGTTGGGCCTTATTTATTCATAAAGGTCTTACAGCTTTTCCATTTTTATTACAAACTTCATAGTGATCCAGTCTACTTCACTGGTCTTCTGAGTCTTTAGAGAAGTCAGAAAAAGCACCAGGAGACCTTTCTTCACCTAATTCTGGTCTGGATCACGCTGTGACCTCGCTCCAAGTCAAACCCACACCTCCTTTAGCTCACAGTATAATACTTGCCTCTCACAGACTTTTTTCTCTCATTTTTCTGGCAGTTACCAGACGTGTGCCTACTGAACCTACAATTCAAATATTTGTTACTAAGCTTCTTATGATGAGCATCAACACCTCTCAAAATGCCTTAAAGCATAACCTAATTAACCCAGAACTCTATCAAATTATACCGGTCTCCTGTAGCATCTTCCAAAAAGCATTGTTTCTCCATCTCACATACAAACTCAATGAAGAAACATTGCATATTTTTTTACTTTTGACACCGTAAATGTAAGACACAAAAGGGAAAATAAGTGGGATATTAATTTATTCCCTTCCATAAGCAAACACTACAATGAAAGGATTTTCATAACACCAGTCAATTAATTTTCTTGAAGAAAAAAACTATATATCATCAGTTCCCTTTGGAATTTGCATCCAGAACAATGAAAATAATAATATTAATTGAAGTTTTAGATGGAAGAAATCTCCAAAGCATTTAATCCATTTGCTTGAATTCATTCCACACTTCTGTCACAATCCATAATTCACAAAACCAAAGCGTGACCTCAAAGCTATTTTGCATAACCATTAGAAGTCCATGAGGCTGCGGCATAATCTGCTTAATTAACGAATTCCATCAGCTGAATGCCAAGTCAAATAAAGAACAGACTGAATATGAGCAGCATACTTATCTGAAACTAATGTCCAAAAAGCTTAAACAAGGCAGACTTTCAGACATCTCAACCTCATTACACAGCATCAAGAAACCTTCAGTTTTAAGGTAGCAATTATATACTTTGTGATAGTCTCAATATAAATAGGTTTAGAATCAAGCACCAAACATACATCACAAAGGAACGTAAGCCTGACAGCCAAATGCAGCAAATAGCCTCCTGATGTTGAAGTAGGAAGAGTTCCATTGCAAACAAGGGCAGAAGCAGCACCAGTCCTGGCTTTATCCAGGTCAGCCTTAACACATCTGGACAGAAGGGTCCAGAGCCAACTCCTTTCCTCTTTCTGCTGCCTTTTCAAAGTCGTCCAGGAGATTCTATTCTACATGAACTTTTTTCTCAAAGAGACAAGGATTTTTTTTTTTGTTCTCCACTCGTTTTTAGTGGCTGTATCATTTATATATTGATGTTCTAATGCTTCATAGATCAGCAACAGCCCAAGGCATCTATGCTGCTGGCCTGCTCACGTCCTGACACTGTGCCCTCTTAACTGCTTGACTTGGTCACTCTGTTGGCAGTGTCACAAGCTGCACTGCTTGCTTGCCCTTTTATGGACAGCTTGCCTGACTCCAGGGCCTTCATGTTATATTCCTTGCCTGAAACTGAAGTGGAAATAGCTATAAAAGCTTCTCTGACAAATACAAAACTAAGGTCTCATGTGGCACTGTAATAGTGAGAAATGCAGCTACTCCTCTAACATTGTCACCTGCAGTTAACATCTTTGCAATCAAGTTCTCTCACGTACATTCTAACATGACAAATATTAAGCAAGATCAGAAGACGAGAGCCTTTAAGAACTCCAAAAGGAACCGGACCATATTTCTTTACTTAATATTTCATGCTGAAGATGATCTCACCCCTTAAAGGCAGCTCATTAAAAATGTTATCATAGCTATTAGCAAATGATTCATTTTTCATCTCGTTAGATAAATTAATTACCCACTCAACCCTATGGCAGAGAGATCTGGAGTTTGGTCTCCCGTCTGCAATCTCAGGGCTGCGTATCTAACTTCAGAAAGCCAGTCGATTTGCAGCAGGCACAGAACACTGTTGGGGCTGGGCACCTCTCAAAGAATTCAAACTTCTCTTAGAGGATATTAGACAAGACCACTGAATGCCACTTCTTGACAAAACAAGTATTCTGGTGGAAGCTGTACCGTGAACAAAGAAAACCAGCAGCCAACATGATAGTAAAGGGTTGGGTTTGTTGTGCTGTTGTTTTTTTAAACTACACTATGTAAAAGGTCCTAGACAACTATTGCTTACAAAACTCGTTCAGTATAGTCAGAAAATCAGATATTTTGGGTGGCATTCATAGACAGGCATTCCAAAAGAGTAGTCTCCTTTCAAAAGAGGAGGATATGGTTTTGCTCCATTTCTGATTTTGATACTTGTACCAAGCAGCTAAGATGTAAGTACATATATGTACCCAAAAACAGTGAAATTAGAAGCGATTTGAAGCTTGTAAATTCCAATGCCATGTTAGCTATAAACAGCAAATTTCTCACACCTATTTTCCTTCCCATTTTACTCTTAAAAATGTATACATACATTTTTGGATGTACACTTGTACATATTGTAGACAAAAGTGTATATATGTGGAATACTGTATTTTTTCCTCTGTTTAGAGGAAGCAAATTGTAAATTTTCCTGTGCTTAGACCTCCACACAAAATGTAGGCAGATAGATCAGGTAGCCTGAATATAACTTAGAAGCTTCTGTTTCCTGCGAACAGGCAAACACACAGATGGGCTAAAAGTGATGGTTTCAAATTTCCATAGGGTTACTGCAACCACCGTAACAGCAGCTGGATTCAGCAGGAACAGTTACTTTCCAATCACTCATGCCAGAACAGCATTACAACTCTGACTATAACTGAAGACAGCATTGCAAGCCTTGCTAATTTCAGGACATTTACTAATAACAAGGGCAATTTATTTTATGCAGCCAGATACCTGAAAAGTAAAGCAACATATTTCAGCTTTCTTCAGAGAAAGATCCAGTGTGCTGATCATTTTGTGCCAGCCTTTGCGCCCACTACCATATGAATCTAGTTAGCAAGCCTCTTCAATGTAGGTTCCCATCACCTTTACAAGTATGAGATGAAGCTACACTTAATAATTAGTTTCAGATACAGTTTCATATCACTTCAGCACATTTTAGCAACATCCCTACTGTGCAATATTACTATTGCATTTGGTTTTTAATATACTTAAGCCAGAAACTGACGCAGGTAAAAGATAAAATCATAAATGCTACTGAGACAGGAAACTACCAAAATTAAGGCCCAGGGCCCATGAATCTATCCAAACAAGCAACATGCATTTGATATATCTTTGTCCTAAATGCACATTCAGCGTGCTGTTAACACTTTCAGCCTGACAGATTAAAGCCACTTCTGAACAATTCTACACCAGGAAAGCAAGAACATCACCTCTTCGAAGACAGAGGTGAGTCTATGCTATTCTGGAAGAAGGTGTTTATGGTACATCTACCCTGCCCTGTGTACCAGTGGATCGGGAGATCTCCTCTGCCTCTTTTCCTGAGTAACGTATGAAGGTACAGTCACTGAAATCTCCACACCTGACACTGCTGAGTGGGCAGCAGTATAAAGCTGTAGATTTTCCTCGAGGTTTTGCTAACACTTGATAAATGAAAAATATCAACAAAAACTAACAGTAAATATTCGGTCACTAGAAAGTCCTTGTGTGGGGAAAAAAAGAAAACAAAACCAACAAACACACACAAAAAACCACATCATAGACCCTACTTAAAAAGAGAAAAACACAGGTAATCAAAAAAGCTAGGACAAAAGTTGGCAATTTACATTATCAGAAAGGTTCTTCCACAAGGAAGAGAAGCAATTCAGACTATATCTACAGTTCAGACTGGCTCACGTATGAAGACAACCATATGCAAGGTACAAAGACACGATGTTAGACACGAGCCCACCATACTGAAATAGAAATGTAAATGATGTCTTAATGGCAGTCAGACAAACAATTTATGTGTTACAGTTTTAAACAGCGAGGGGTAACTATAGGAAAAGGGTAGTTTTCCAGTAGCAAACACTGCATTTTCTATTTAACTTGTATTTTAATAGGGAAGTGGTGGAGTCACCATCCCTGGAGGTGTTCAAGAAACATGTAGATGTGGTGCTTAGGGACATGGTTTAGTGAGTTAGGTGGTGTTGGGTTGGACTTGATGATCCTTGAGGTGTTTTCCAACCCTAATGATTCTAAGCAATTCTAAGTTAAATGTAACCCCCCCCCTTTTTTTTTTTACTTAAGACTTTAATACAAATCATTGATTTATGGAAACTCTGATAACCTATATTTCTGAAAAAAATAAAATAATATAAAACAAAATATAAATTTTCCTATGGCAGCGACCAACTGACACCTTTTTGTCTTCACACAACAGAAAGCATGCTCAGCTGAAATGGAAGAGACATTACCAAACACTGCCCTACATTTTCAAAATGTGTTGAAGCTTATTTAAAAGGAACAGTAACTTAATATTCAATTAAATAGCTTTTTTCTTTTACAAAAACATCAAGAATTTCTTCTGGTCTGAACTGGTAGCAAGTAATAGTTTCTGTTTCAACGGAAATATTGTACACCGCTGGTAGGGGGCTTTTTTTTCAATCCATCCCAATACACAAACATCAGAAGTCACAGCATCCTTCAAGCTGCAGAAATTGTTTCCTGAAGAGAAACAAAATTTTTTATCAAGCAAAACACAGACTTAGTAATGATAAAAGCCAAGAATTTTACCTGTTAGGCAGCAGCATACAGTCAATGTCAGGTCTCTTTGTCTTGGGAATGGCATATAGTGGATACCTATCTCCATGTCGAATCAACACTTGAACTGACACTAGCTTAAAATAATGAGGTGCATGACCTAAAGTCGAGGGGAAAAAAATATAAAAGGTTAAACGAACGTCACCTAAATCTTTCCTCTGCACACTTCTTCATCAAGAAAAAAAGCAGGTATAATAGGCTTGATAACTTTGGTGTTGCAATGAAAGAAAACCTCCGTAAGACATAATCACTTACTGTCCCAAGAAAGACTTCACTTTAAATTGCAAGACAACTTGTACAAGGCTCAGGTGCTTAGCACATTCTCCATCATACATCCAAAGTCCAAAAACCATGCAAGACATTATTCAAGCACTGATCTCTGCCAACATGATAAAGCCACCCTACTCTTATGATGCCAGACCTCCAGACCTCTATCATAATGATGGATTCTGCAGTGTGCCTAATTTGGAGCTTTTTGATACACTAGTTTGTGATTTATTTTATATGCATTAGTGGGATATGCTAAGGAGGGAATTCACTCAAATTAACTCGGTGCTACAGCCCCTATGGGGTGAAAAATGAAAATGTGTCTTCTAGCTGGCTATGTCTAATGGTTTGGAGTCCCAAAATCAATTAATTCTGGTTGTTTTAAGAATTTCAATTCAACTGTTTTTCAGATGTTAATAACATAATTTGCAACGCAGCTCACAATTATAATAAGCATTATAATTCAGATATTAAGTACCTCTATCACTGACACCTCTCTCAGTTTTAGTCCTCTAGTTGACCTCTAACTAGAAGCAGAACCACCTCCAAAAACCAAGACAACAGAAAAGATACAAAGGGCGTTGATTTAACATAATTCAGCAACAAGCTGGCATTTGTTGTACCTTCTCCAAGCACCAAAGAACTGACAATGCACGAAGTTATCATTTCCAACGACAGCACATCGAAGCAAACAAGCAAACTATCATTTCCATTCACAAAGCTTACCTTCCATGCTGCGTTCAGCAATGGTGGGAATATTGCAGTAAACATGAGCTTCATAAACAGGATCTATCGCAGGAGGCTCAGTCAGCAAATCAGGCATTATTCTCTTTCGGCTTTTAGGATTCAAACCATCTTCCCTGATGGGGTTTACTGGGATTAAATGCACTGAAAGATACAAAACATACATATAACTTTAGGAAGGTTTAAGGACACATAGGACTATGACTTCTTTTTTTTTTTTAGGTAATTATGCACAAAGGTTTCCATGAAAGGATGCCACTCTGCAGTTTAGATCTTCATTATGAATTTTTCATTATTTCCATAGTCAAGAAGGCAAGCCCAGAGAGCTCTTTAGCAAAGACAATGCTTGGCTAAGTGCAGAAATACATCTGGATGTAGAACAGCTTTGCCTTTTGCACTCTTCTTGAAGCGGATTTTTCTGTCAGTCTCTCATGAAGCAATAAGAGCACGAATAGGAAGAAAAGGGCCATAATAGACCCAGGTGTGTCTCATCACCTTAACTTAAAAACTGATGTTGCAGGACATCGGCAAAAGACTCAGCACAGTGATGATGATGGTACTGTACTACAAACCCTTGGGAAAACAAAGTAGGCAGGATTGAAGGGAAGGGATTGTCCATCATTTTCCTTACTAATCTCTGCCCTTACATGGCTACCTTGCCAACATTAAATAGTCTGACTTATCTAAAGAAAATGTACACAAAATATTTTTTGAAATGTAACAGAGACTACCACCAAAAAAAAAAAGTTAAATTCAAAGAAATGCAGTTAATGCTTATACACAGCAGGAACAAGGAGGAAAAGTGTTCGTATTTTTACCCCTATTAGACTTCTGTGGTGAGAGGAAAAAAATAAAGACGAGACAAATTTCAAAGCAGAATTTTCCTAAATCTTCTGAGTCAGTTCTTCAGTTGCATCTTGATTCCCAATCCTAATTTTAGAGGTGAATGTGTTCCACAATAGAGGGCTGTGCACATACAGGAAACCAAAGAAGACACCAAACTGAAGTGAAATACAGTGAGATTTTAAGAGCATGTAGCCATTAATATAAAACAGACTCTTCATTCTTACACTACAATATGCTACTTTAAATATTTTTATGCGGTTCCTCTTTGGCTGCCAAAACCAGAATTCAAGCATTTCCCATTCCCTTGCTAGTGCTGTTGACACGGCCAATAGCCACAAAGTGCAGTGACTTCAAACTTTTCCTGAAGCTGTTTCACATTTTGCATACGACTGCCCACAGGACTGTGCTCGGGAAGAATATTAAACTGCAATATTGACTCTGGCCACTTAAACTGCAGGGCTCAACTGCCATTCCAGCACTGATTTATCATATTCATTTTTTATCTCCTTCCATGCTAAGACTCACATTATTGTGAGACATTGCAAACCACTGACCAAGAAACTCCATCAGGAACACAGATCCTTGGCAATATCTATCAGAGGTTGCCAACTCTGGCTTGAAGGGGGTCTGCAGCAAGTTTGTATTTGGGATATAAATCCCAAACCTAAGAATGTGTTAAAACAGTTTCTGAACTCTGCAAATAAATAACACTACAAGACAGTAGTTGCCTAAAAAAGCATAAATGAGAAATTACAGCAGTTTTGTTATATTTGACCAAGTTTACTAGCCAGAAAAGGTTAGGAGCAACAACTTTCAGCTTTTCTGTTAACAATTTTCTCTAGAGCTACCCACAAAATTGCTACTGCTCACTTAATGTCACAAAAATGTACAGAGTTGGCTTAAGTACTTAGGGAGGGAATGTAACCCTGTTCAGCTTCAATCCATGAGTGTCTCAGAAGACAGGGGAAACCATATCCCAATAGCAACAGCTACAAACTCTGGAGCTAAAATTTGGTTGGGAGATTTAAAAGCAAAATAAGGGACCTAATCTTTTATCTAAGTCAGTTTTAACTAAAAAAAAAAAAAAAAA
>WKFP01014045.1:370493-384046 GCA_011057875.1 Pterocles orientalis
AAAAAAACCAAACCAAAAAAAAAATCACATTTTTGTACTGAGACTATGAACTACAACAATCAACAGATGCACACATTATCTTAAGCCCAAGTGCCTACGATTCATGGGGCCAAATATTGTTTGCAGATAGCAAGTCTCCTTTCTAATCAAGCTACTTGAATAAATGCTTCAACATTACCAGACAAATGTAAGAATAAGGAAAAGCACTAAATCTTAAAGAGAAGAACCTACGCTATTTAAAATATTAAAAATAAAATTTAATATTAAAACTAACACCTCCAGGATTATCAGATTACATCTGAAGTTTAAAAAGCCACGGACAGAACACCCTGAAAGGAGACTCTTAGTCACACAGCAGTTATGGGTGCAACATAAAACTACTTTGTGGACTGGAAATGGATTCAGATTAGGAATAACAGTGGTTCATGTCATTAATTTTAAAAAAAGCTCATTAAAAACTATCCTATTCTAAATGCTGCTGCTGACTACATTTATTATTTAGTAACAGCTGGTAAATATTGCCCTTCCTGTACAGTCAATAAGCTTGGCTTACACTAGGGAAGTAGAAGGGGTACAGCGTTTCCCCACTAAACTGCTCCCACCCTGTCCACATCCACATATCTCAGACAGGAACTGGGCTAAAGGAGCTTCTAACTTTGACCCACCTGGAGCATAACCGTGTTGTCTGGATTTCTAAACATAGAATCATAGAATCACAGAATGGTTTGGGTTGGAAAAGACCTTAAAGATCATCAAGTTCCAACCCCCCTGCCACAGGCAGGGACACCCTCCACTAGACCAGGTTGCTCAAAGATATATTTGAGCAACCTGAAAATGTCCCTGCTCACGGCACGGGAATTGCACTAGATTAGCTTTGAAAGGTCCCTTCCAACACAAACCATTCCATGATTTGACCTAAGTGATTCAAATTGTTTGTAGGTTTGACAAAGAAAATTATCAAGGTCAGAAAACTCCAGTCACCTAAATAAGCGCTGTCATAACATTCAGCACACTTGAAATAACACATATTGGGGGGAAAATAATTAAAAAGCCAACCAAACTACCTATGCAAATACCTGCCTCTTCTATTAAACTATCTTAAATAGAAAAAGAAAAAAATCATATGATCTGGGCACCAGCCTAGGAAATCCACTGGAAATTTCCACCAAATGCATACACATAAAGATAGCAAGTATTTCAGAAGGGCGGGGGGAAACAAGATCAAGGAGCCTTCCAATATCAGTTGGAAAGCTGCCTTCTGTTTGCTCAGCCCTATCAGCACAATGACCCTGGAGAGGCCCGGCAGCAAGGCTGGTCCTCCTCTCCCCGTGTTAGAGCTCCTCCAAAGCTGTACCAACCCCACGGTTTCAGTGCTTCAGGATGAGGACTCCAAGTACCGCAGCCCCTCTTCATACTTCTGCCTGGTCCAAACAACAACAGAGGTATTTTCCCTACTGACAGCTAAAGTCTCAGTTCTCTCTCAACTGTTTTCTCATCTTCTGCCATTCCCTGGACATTGTTAGTGCTCCATGTATTTATGATGTTTTCTCCTTTCTCCCACCCTTTTCATTTCAAGTTCTTTGGCTTCACGCTCCCTTGCCGTCTTCATTTATCCTGCTTCCTAGCTGCCAGGTCCCTTGTACGCTACATCCCCTGCAGCTCCCTAATCTACAGAAGGCTCAATTTGTTCCTTCATTTTTGTCTCCCTTACACCACACAGAGCAGTTATTTAAAGCTCTTCAAAGAGCAGACTGTCTCTCTGTTTCCAAGTATTTCCTTACTCAGAGTCCTCCTCTGCAGTGTCAATCCCACCTCTGTCTCCGAAGTGCGGTCTCCGGTCCATACATAACCAGCAAACCTACAAGTAGTATTGGACTGACACAGCTCAGAGGAGGAAAGGGGAAAAAAAAGCAAAAAACAAAGCCCCTCATATTGAGTTGAAATTAATATTTTTACCAAACTCTATTCTGCTCTTTCAGCTGTAAATCATTAGAAGATCAGAATTCTATTACGCAGTTTTCACACAACTTTTTACAGCTTAGCACTGTTTTATATGACTTCTTCTATCAGTTCACAGTAACATGCACTTGGCCAAAACAGAAGTCTGCCAATGTGCACACAGTCATAATCAAATCTGCGATTAAGGGAGCTTTTTAACAGGATTTTTACACTGCTGTGCCTTTCAAAGATCATGTTTTACTATGACAGGAACACAACAATATAAAAGAGAAACGAAACAGATCATTTTGATGTGCATTTCCCACAGCCAGGGCAGTTAATAAAACATATCTGAAACACATTCGGTGATCTAACTGGAAACTTTGTCAACACTGAAACCATAAAGAATACAGACATAGTTTGACAACAAAAAGAGACAGAAAATATATTTTATGTTGCAATATTCATAAACTTATTTTTAGAACTAAAGAAGCTACATAGAAACTACTTTGAAACACTAACTTTAAAAAAGTTATATCTAGGAAAAAAAGTAGAAGGCTTACAGAAACAGAAAAAAAAAAAAAAGAGAGAGACCTGTATGCAACTCTGCTCAGTGTCCTACCAAGTTTAAATTGTTTGAAACACGAAGTAAAACTCAACACATCGGCTGGTATCAGACAAAAGTAAGACCAGATTGAGCAGCCAAACAGCAAATGCAGTTCTGGGAGAGAGAGGGGCACCGGTCACACGGTAGAATAGCTGAATACTGCTGGGGAATCACTCCTTCAAGAATTTTCGCAGCGCCAAAATGAGGGGTTTTTTTTAAGTTGACAAAATTCAGAGAAAATAAGATCCAAACTCTGATACTAAATTTAATGAAACAAAAAACATTGAGTAATTTTTATTTCAAATCAAACCACAGAACCTGAAGACCAAATTTTAAAATGAAGTTAGCAGTTTGACTAAGAAATGTCTTTATGAACAAAACCCATCGTGTCTGAAATATGATGATGCATGGTTTTATTCTAGGTGTACATTAAATATGACCTATTTAAAGAGCAAGATGCTAACTCATCCATACGCCCCAGTTCCTGAATGCCACAAAATATAGCAAAAAAGACAAATATGAGACAAGCAGTTTCTAAGCAAGAGAGACAATCATTCAGAAGTGCTTTCAGTGTAACGATTGGAACAATTACTACATAGCAACTAATCCCCCCGGAAGAATGTCAAGTTTATCAAATCAACTATTGTACTGGGAAGCCCAGGCAGGGAGCCAGTCTGATAGGCATTAGGGCTCCAGAACTGCCATGAATCTGAGAGAATTCAGCACAAAGCACAGCTGCAGTTCAGACAGAAGGAACACCACATCCAGCGCTAAATCACTCCATTACCAGTTTCTCTCCCTCCTGCAGTCCTAGTTTCAGCTTGAAAACCAGAAGTTATCCCTACTCTTTACCGAGAAGAAAAAGATTTAACCATGAAAAAAAATCACTAACGCTTACCTACAACCAGAAAGACAGGCAACAAAACCATTTTCTGTTTTCCCTTGTAGCTCCAAGCAGCCTGAGAAGCAGCAGCACATGTTAGTCTCAGCTTTCTGACTAAACAGAGACCTGAAGTTTTCATCTTTTATAAAACAGAAGGTTCTTTCAGCCCCGTGCAAACATCCTATTTAAAAGTCACATGGAAATGAAGTCACACAGCAGAAATAGAAGAAAAAAAATACCCCACTGCAGGTAGCCTTATGCTAGTTGGCAAAAAAAGGCCAATGCGCATGTCCAAGAGCACAAAAAGTTATTTATCCCGCTTCTACCTTTTTTTCTCCCCCTCTCCTTTCTGCTCCTAGCAGAAAAAATGGAAGGGAAGAAAAACCAGAAAGAGGCATGAATGCTTCAAAACAAGTGAGATGGGGGAAAAAGGCAAAGATGTGTGCAGCAAGAAAAACAATCTGGAAAAGGTAGGTAAAGGTGCACACGGGCTGAAGAACATCTAGTGCAGCACTCGCTGTCGGTTTGGAAGTGAGGGACCTGGGCACAACGCTGTGGGAGCTCCAACACCCTGCCACCCCGGGTTCATCCCTGCCACCCTGCACTCACACCCGAGGAACACGTCCCTAGGGTTGCTTTTAGACCTCTGCTTTGGATTATGAATACTTATTTAGACATCAATGAAATTCAAATATGCCTGTGTGACACACAATCCACCTTTCTCATTTTATTCTTTTGTACAGCTAAATAAAGGCTTTGCAAGTCCCAGATTATGATCTGTATTAACGGTGAGCGCCTTCATCCATAATGCACAACGCCACCATCACTAATGTGCTGTATTTGAATGCTGAGTAATCACACAAACAAAAAAGGCTTATTAGCCTCATGCTGGTCAAACTATCAAGTACTATTAAGAAAAACATCCATAAAAGTATTTAAAAAGGCTTTCTAAGCCTGTGAACATAAGCTTCTCCTAAGCTTCTGATTTTGTATTTATATAAAATATAAATGGAGCTACTAATCTTTTACATAAGTCTCTCTTAAATTTTCACCGTCTTTTAATTTATTAAGAAGGTGCAGTTTAATTAAACAAAAAACCTCCAGCAATTTTTACTTTAAATCAAACCGCTTACCCTACAGAACCTGATGACAAATGCTACATTTATATAAAATCTGTCCACATCCATATCTGAGCCTTTCATCACATCCCTTCTTCCCCTAGCATTCTGCCCTTCCATTTTCGGCACTTGTGCTGTGTCTGCTGCCTGTTCGGGAGCGGGTGGAGCGGAGCCCCCCGAAGCACAGGTGTATTCTCTACAGACAGCTCCCTGCACCACTGCTGCCCTTTCTGCTGCAGAGCAGGCTCCAGGCTCCAAGGTGTTCTTCCCACAGTGCTCCTAATTTCTCTGAGCACTACTCCAAAGGAAAAAAAAAAAAAAGTGTACGAAGCTATGAGAAAGGCGGGTAATGAAAAAGAAAGAACAGCAGGGGCTGCGGGGAACACACCTAAATTCAACCTAAAAGAGCACCAACAAAAGCTCTGCTTTGGCAAATCCCTGACAAGCTAAAGAAGGTTCCTTGGAGGGTAACCTAGCAATAGTATGTGTTTGCAGGTCACACAGGTACAGCCTTCGCATTTTAACTGCAGCCGGGCAGCAGAGGTAAGCACTTCCCCTCTTATACACTTAAAAATGTTACCAGACCAAGGGTCTGAAAGTGGATGATTCCAAGTACAAATTCATCGACCTCATTACAGAAGCGGCCAGGAATTTCCAACCTCGCTGCATTCACTGAGCCACCAAATGGGAGCAAACAGCGAACAGAGACTGCAGATCCCTTCCTCTGGGTTTGCAAGGATTTGCAAACATTCAGCTCTAGTGGTGAGCTACAGACCAAGTCACGCCCAGACCTATACACCTCTTGGACCCAACATTCAGTTTCTGGATTGCTGCTGCTGCTCGTCCTTCTGTAAGAGCAATCACACTAACAGAATTTTCAAAGAGACTGTTGACTTACAATACAATCCTTTTGACAGCACCCTATGTTTCAAGTTCTAAGACGGACTTTAAAAAATATTCATGAAAAGTATTTATAAGTGTAGCAACCAAGCAGCAGATATCACCGAATAAACATTCTTTTCAAGACAGCGCTTCTAACCAAAAGTGCTGGAAAATGCTTGCTATGGCAGCCGGGAACACATGCCCTTCATACTGCAGAACCACAGATTTCGGCAACAGCCTTCATTGCAACATGTTTCGACACCAGAAGTTAAAACCCACTAGAACAGTTCTATTGATCTATCGGGTAAACATTGACATCTCCCTTCCTACAGCAAAAGTAGCAATTACTTTTCAAGATAATGAGGAATGCTGCAGCAGATGTGGGACAGAGCATTAGATTTTGAATTCTTACATGTAAACACTAACCTGTCAAGAGAAATTGATTAAATTCATAAAGTTGAGTGATTTTTTCTGTTTTGGTGCACTGATCCTCATAAGGTAAATTCCAGCATTATCTGGATCAATATTGGAAAAGCTCTGCTTTTAAAATTCTGCTCTTTAGCACAATGTTTGTATTTCCCCGTGTTCCTTAATCTACATCTTCTGTTTCAAAGTGACACCAGAGAAGTTACAGTCCCATTTCCTTTCCAAATTATTTCTTGTGATTTAATAAAGACAAGAGGTGGATTTCCCCTTTCTTTTATTCTCGCGGACCCAGTCATCACAGAGCCTGCAGCGCCAGTTCCCTTGCTGCCCTACCTCCACCTGGAGAACTTGGCCACAGTCAGCCCTCAAACCCAAACACAGTGGGGATGGGACCAGCACAGACAACATGGGGAATCTCTTTCCTCCACCTGGGAAAATACTCATGGGAAATTTGAAGATATAGGATAAACAGGTATTGTTTTTTCATGGCCAAAGAAGAAACTTCAGCATTGCCTTAACAGTTCTTCAGCAACGTAGCATTCTGTAGCCCCTGGCAGGGAAGCTCAGCCCTCACGCATACTGCACGACACAGTTTTTACAACTGCCATATACTGGTATCACGTTTTGCCTGTGAGAGGAGCAGTGTCATTCCAATTAAGCCACATAGGTAATGACTGTCCACCAACACTTCACCTGAAGCCTTGCTTCTTATTTTAACTACCGGAGCCACACGCAGCAGTGCATCCCAGTCCTCACTGGGGCAGAGCCTCACCAAGGAAGCACAGCACGCACCCCAGGAACGGCAACACCTCGACAGCAGCTTGCACGGCTCTGCAGTGCCTGCTGGGCACGTGTGTTATTGCTGTGCTAACCCTGCTCAGCTTCAGCATCACGTTATCATTATCGAGCTGACCGCTAGAAAACATCAGCCCAAGCCACGTGTGCTGTCAATAAGCACCTAGAAGTAAAGGCGCTTCAGCTATCCTTCAAAGACTGTCAAAGACATCACTAGAGGAAAAATTGCAGCAGACAGTACAACTAACAAGACCAACAGCTATAGCAACTTGCTATTATTTAGCTCACAGTGAAAATAAACACTTTTTTTTTTGTTTGTTTGCCTGCTACATTTTCTCTGATACTTTTTATAACCTGAGAAAAATCACCAGTCCAAGGCTGAGATGGACATACCAACTGGAAAGAAGAAATCTAAAGAAATGCTACCTGAAGTTTTCTATTTACCATCATTTTTTCCAGTTCATTAAGGTTTGGTTAATCTTTTTTTTTTGCAATAACTTCTCTGTACTAAACGGCAGTCTTCCCCCTAGAAGCCCGAGGCACTTTTAATTATATAACTAAGTAAATAAAACTGCTCTTTCTCTGTTTAAAGAATAGGAGAAAGAAGTTTTCAGAAGCATCCTGTACATCACAGGTTTAGCAGCAGAAAATGGAAACCCAGGAGGGCTAGAAGGTCGCAGATGTACCTCAGCTAATTTGGTGGAAGTCAGATCTGATTGAGGGGGAATGAGTGTGAGCTCTAGTGTTTTGTGGTTTGTTTTCTTTTTTTAATGTGGATGTTTTTAAGAAAACCTTGTTTATAGTAGGCTATAAGGAAAAAAAAACCAGACTTCACAGTGGTCTTCTGCCACGCACAAGCTCAAATACAAGACAAACCAAATTGCAGTTGAACAAAATGAGGGTCTATAGGTGTGCCCCAGGATGAGCATTCACAACACAACCCCTTCTTTCTCCTTGGAACAATCATAATACAATTGTAGCTGGAACTTGTGAGGGCATGTTAACTTCACCAATCAATACTGATAAAATTTTACTGCATGAAATGCAACCAGGAGCTTATTCTTCACTCTAACACTAGCTGAGTTTTCAGCCTTCTTGGTTTTCCAATGCCTAAAGATTTCCACTGGAGATGCAAATATCCATATGGACAAATGAGAGCTACTGTCAACTGGCTGCTTTTCTCGGCTGTTTTTCACAAACTTGGCCAAAAACAGCCAAATCCCCTGCCCCTTTCTGGGAGTGGGTCAAAGCCTATTTGCCTATCTTCTAGATCACAAGTTGGGAACTTCTCTAAAGCTTTTCCTCACCTTGGGGCAATTGCCAAAAGTTAGTCTGCTGTCCACAGAGCAACAGCTCACAGATATTGACCCAAAGACTCACCCCTTATCAAACTCGGGGGTTCTGGGGGTGCCTTGTCTGAGCATTCACATTCAAAAATAAACAGAACAAAGACAGATGACCACCAAACATAAACAATCCACACCAGAATTTCTGAGAACAGATTTCTTATTTCCAGCTGCATTAACTGCATGCTTTGCTGATTTTTTTACAGGGTCCCAATCTGAATTACACAAGGAAAATAAATACGTTAAGAAAATCTTTTTTGTACCAAAGAACAACATGGCAGGCCTCGTAGTGTTATGTTTTTGAGACCAAATTTAATCAGACACATTAAATTATACAATGGGTGTTTGCAATGATTGAGTCCAGATGTGGCTCTGAAAAGAGCTTTATAGTTTAGGGGTTCCCCTCCCAATTGTTTTTCAATTGACAATTCAGAAGGGCATATGGCATTGCTTAAACAGCTGCCAGGATTTGCAGCTTCACAGCAATAACACAGCAATGCTGACTGCAAGCCCAAGCCTTTTCAAGGTCTAGAGAGGACAGTCATTTTCCACTTCTTCTCCCAAAATGAAAAATTACTCTCTGCATTTTATTTTATATTTGTGCAATGAAACACTACATTGTTTAACATAGAAAAGATTTATATTCTCATCAATTAAATGCACTCCTTTTTTTTGAATAAAGATTTATGCATAATAAGGCTTTTCCTTACCAACGTCTCATTCATTACCTCCCTGCTTGGTTCCCCAGTCAATTTGAAGGAGGCAGGGGAGGTCCCTGCTAGACATCTAGACAGACAGACAGATTTCCCGGTCTGTAAGCACATTACTCAAGTCAGATATTGCTCGTGCTCCTGGTTATTTAGCGACAAGATGCAAAAAAAGTCCCACCACTGCTTACAATGAAGCAGTTATATTGGTCCCTTGCCTCCCACGGGCTCGTCAGGGTTCACAACCAGAAGTGTTACACAGCCGGCACCACGATGCTGTACACGAAGTCATTCCTATTGATGTTATCTGCATAGCTGCCATGTCTCATCAGGCTGCGAGATGACTTCGACTATATCAAATCACTGTCCCGAAGGCTACCAAACAAGGCTTAAGTATATAAAGATTAAATAGTTTTTTATGGCCTGAAAGCACTATTTTTCTAAATACAGTCAATCCAGCTGTTGTTATTTATCTAACAAGATTCGTAAGCGCTACAGCAAAATGTTAAAGCTCTGTCCTGCTTCTGTCTACAGAACTGGTAAATGAACAAACCCAGCTGAATTGTCCTGGAACAGATTTTCAAAACAGCTTTTGTCAGCTGTGTTCAGAAACTGTTGGTGACTCTTCCCATTTCCACAGTATTGTCTCAAAATAAAGGTCAACATGAAAACGTAGCTGAAGGACACAATATCCTGAATGCTACTGCTGTAATTTGCCTGTGGGTGGTGACCTTTGGTTTTTCTTTTTGTCCTGTGTATTTTTTGGATCTCACAAACACCAGAGTGGGAAGCTGTGCAGCAGTGATTACATCATGACTGAATAAAAGACACTTGGCAGATTTCACATGTGAACTGAACACAGACATAGAGGCCAGCTACACTAAGTGTTCAACACAGCAGAAGAAAACATGGCAACAAGTATTTTCTCAGGAACACGGACTGCAAATCCTCTGGCTTAACTGTGGTCTGTTCATCTACAGCAGCTGAGAACGGCACAGAAACGTGCCCCATGCAGTAGAGTTCAAGCCAGTTCAGCAGTTGCTCCTGTTCTGTGATCCGGCAATCTGTCCCTAACACTTTCCATCTTTGACACCAGCTCTCTGCTGCTGCAACACACACGCTCCCCCCTGCTTGTTCTTTAAGAAATTCACTAACTCTTGCTAATAAGATCTCACTCCTCAAATGGGTATGAAAAGGAAGCTTGCACAACTGTTTTCTATCATTCTAGATAAAGAAAATGTTTTTTTCCCCGCCCTTTAAAAGACCAAATGATAGGGGCATATAGTCATCCAGAACTCCGAGTGCATGTTGTTGCCTCTTTTCCTTAGACCGCATCCCAAAATACTCGGAATGGCTTTTTAAATTCAAGTCAACTTTTATTAGGGCACGTACTAGAACATCTAGGTATTGAAACAGAAATTGCAAAATATGTAGGTAAAAACAAAGAAATGACAGGGTTTAAAAGCACACCTTTGCTCTGCCCACTACATCTTTCCAAGCGTTACACCCCTGGTTTCATATCACCAAGTTGGCAGCTTTTTGGGCTGCAACAAATTCTGTGCAGCTGCTCGCTGGTAAAAGCATCTTTCTGTCACCTCTCAGCAGAGCTGCTTTCTGCGCTTCTCAGCAGTATCCGCATCTGCACACCTGGGTCAGACACAGTAAGCTCCTTCTCTCCAAGGGCCACCACCCAAAAGGCAGGAACACCCCCATGTCTATGGCTCAGCCACAGCTTCTGCAAAGGCGCAGGACACAAACTGTTTAATATGCTAATACCACCAGTCAAACACAATCCACAGACATCTGGCACTTCCCTACAGCAGCGTCCTTCCAAGATAAAAAGCCTTATGCATTCAAATCAATATTTTAACGACCGCATTAAATTAGCACCCTTCTGTTTCACATCTAATCCCAACTGTTTTCTGTCCACGAACTGACCTGCTCAGGGAAGCGATCTCAACACCATATGCCGCTGCTTGCCCCAGCCAAGCCAGCTCACTTGTTTGTCCTTGTCAACACCAGGACATGGATTTGCTAGCAGCAAACCCCAAAACAACATATTTAACACAGTAGAGCCTGACAGATTTTGGCACTGGGAAGCCTGTAATGATAGACATAGTCATTAATCTCGGGAATTCAGAACAGTGTTCTCTGGATCAGAGAATTATTGACGTCGTTAGGACACATGCCATAAACCAGCTCAGAGGAAGCTGGTGAATCTTCTTGCTTTTCTTCATCCAGTATTAACGTGCATAGTTGGTAAACCCAAAACATACCAGGTACCTAGGGTTTCCAGCTCTTTTAATCCAATCATCTCACAAAAATCATAACGAGAGATCACTTCCATGTTCCAAGACTTCATATTTCATGGAGCAAGTCCACAAAAGCCTCAACCTTTTAAATACAAACTGCTTAGACCCTAACTCATCAACAAGTAAACCACAATGCCATTTAGTGTGTGCAAGCACTGCTTTTCTCTCAGTGAGTGGGCTTTGAAAATTTAAAAGGGAAGTAACTTTGCGAAGAGATTACTCGTTTTTTTTTTTAAAAAAAAGCAATAAAAAACTGCCTGCAGGCATTAAAATCTTCAAAATCAGTGCAGTTTAACAAGCTTTATTAATCACAGAAGATACACAAGCCCAAGAGCACACAATAAGTTTTTCAAAAATCTTCACAGTCAAATGATGAGACACTTTGGATGGAATAAGTCAATACATCATTTCAGCAATGAAAGCCCAGCAAAAGCACAGATAAAAGAACAAAACTGCCTGGCAGATAAATTGCAAGAGAAAAAATATGAGGACTATGAAGAAACACGAACCACAATTATCTGAAGAATATGAAGTATATCTGAAACAGATACATACAGGAGAACCAGAACATCCATAAAACCAATGGTTTTCAACTCAGGCATAAAGCACAGCTCAGAAAAACAAATCTATCACCAAATCTAAAGTTTAAGTAACTGTCCATGCTTTCCTGACAAGTGGACATGACCCGTGAACGGGGGGAACTCGACTGCAGTATACCCACAGATGTTAAGACGGTTTCCCTGGTACACTCCAGTTGAGACTCTGTGCACTCTGAACAAGAAGGGGAGGGAGCCTGGGGTCACAACATTCCTCTGGTGAAGATGCAGAACACACATCTCAACCAAAGGACAGCAAGCAATTAATGGACGAGGAATTCATTTGAGGTTAATGTCTTAAAAGCTCTGATAAAAGTCAAGTAAGAGGGATAAAGCTCATACAGTGTGAATTGGTTGTGAATTCTCAGAAAACTAACATCAGAGTGGCCAGCAAGATTAACACAGGGCTTGTACTAAAACAAAGCAGTGTGACAAGGCTGTCTTTACCTTCTTATATTAAGACACCCAGGTTTTGTTTTGAGGCGATCATCTCTGTAATAAAACTTGAAAAAGGTACAAAGGTAGGCAGCCTATAGCGAGGGGACAAGCATCTGAATTTCAGAATTTAAAAACACGGTTACAGGTGTTAAAACACAGTTCAGGTTAGTATTCAGCTATGGAAAAATCCTAGGACTTTTTTTTGGCTTTAAAAGACAGACATGCCAATCCAAAACACATCTGCAGTTATCTGTAAGGCAGCCTGACTCGGCATTAGGGAGCTATGAAAAAGGAATAGCAGAGAACTGGATTAATGAGCTTTTGTTGAGTTGATCAGGGTAACACCCCTGACATTTTAAACAACAAAAAACAGTTGCTAATAAATCAATAAACAAATATTTCACCTGATCTACTGCTGCAGAATAAACTAATGATTTAGGTTGGAAGGGACCTCTGCAGGTCATCTGCTCCATGCCAGCACTCAAAGCAGCGCTAACTCAAATCACGTTGTTCAAGCAGTCAACCAGAAACGGTTTAAAAGTGACATGCATTGGCTAGAACCACGTACAACTTACAGTGATAGCAGACAGACTAAAGCTTGGTTAAGACTAAGCAAATATTAAAAGAAAAAAAAAAAGTCCAAATTTCTTCATCGTCCCATGTCATACCTGAAAATGGCCATTATCAAGTTGATAGACATTAAAGCAAACACTGACCTTTTCTGAGATCTAATTGATGTAAAAAAGGAAGCAACCACTGGCTCGTAGAAGGAAAAAAAGGAGCAAGAAAACATAGCACAGGAACAAGATGCATACTCCATATTTAGAAAAAAAAAAACAAAACCCAGAGCATTTCTTAAAGCTCTACAGAAAATCTGAGCTACTTATTCTGTGTACTAGATCTCAAATTGTCTGCAACTGCAACGCCAGACAGTCCTAAGCAATGGTACCAAAAATACCTCTTCTGAATTCATAATAGACTAATGCAACATAAACAAGCTCATAGGACTGTAAAAGGACTGCAATATCAGAAAGGTAGGAAATAAGATTTTTATAAAAACTGAGTTACCAGAAGAAAACACTGTGCAATCATCTTCTATTAGTTCCTCAAAAAGTCTACTACTACTTCCTAAGACTCTCATGCAAGGAATCAAGCTATGCACATGGTTGTAAGAGTTCAACTGCAATAGAGCTTCTAGCAGTCACACTGGCACATCATTGATTTGCAAAAATACTAATAGCCCAGGTCAGTAAGGAACACAGCCACTCCTCATGAAGCCTCTTGGTCTAGAGATAATTCCACCTTTTAGACCTCCACAAGAACAAAATACAAGAGGAAGTGCGATCTGGATGCTCGTGTAGTGAGATGGATTGTGAACTGGCTGGAGAAAAGAAGCCAGAGAGTTGTGGTGAATGGGATGGAGTCTAGTTGGAGACCTGTATCTAGTGGAGTCCCCCAGGGTTCGGTACTGGGACCTGTGCTGTTCAATATATTCATCAACGACT